>CP092884.1:1657289-1670335 GCA_030710605.1 Cordylochernes scorpioides | reverse complement strand
TAAATGATCTGGAATGTTATAGGAACCTATTAGCAGCGCTAAGTCAGGTGAGTAGTGCGGAACCTCACCACAGTGAGCTGGATCATGTAGAACTTGTCCGGGAAGACGGCGAACCCCCCGGTGAAGGGGTTTGACGAGGGTCTGAGGGGAGTGAATGGCCACCTGACCTCCCACCGTCTGTTTGTCGCGGAAGTATTCCTCGGGTTCCAGGTCCAGCTTGATGGAGAACCCGGCGCTGTTGTTCACGTTCACCTTCTCTGGAGTGGTCACACACAACTTCTATATAACATGTTGTACTGTAGTGGTCACACACACAACTTCTATGTCACATGTTGTTCTGTAGTGGTCACACACAACTTCTATGTCACATGTTGTTCTGTAGTGGTCACACACACAACTTCTATATAACATGTTGTTCTGTAGTGGTCACACACACAACTTCTATGTCACATTTGTTCTGTAGTGGTCACACACAACTTCTATATAACATGTTGTACTGTAGTGGTCACCACACAACTTCTATATAACATGTTGTACTGTAGTGGTCACACACACAACTTCTATATAACATGTTGTACTGTAGTGGTCACACAACTTCTATATAACATGTTGTTCTGTAGTGGTCACCACACAACTTCTATATAACATGTTGTACTGTAGTGGTCACACACACAACTTCTATATAACATGTTGTACTGTAGTGGTCACACAACTTCTATATAACATGTTGTACTGTAGTGGTCACACACAACTTCTATATAACATGTTGTTCTGTAGTGGTCACACACACAACTTCTATGTCACATGTTGTTCTGTAGTGGTCACACACAACTTCTATATAACATGTTGTTCTGTAGTGGTCACACACACAACTTCTATGTCACATGTTGTTCTGTAGAGGTCACACACAACTTCTATATAACATGTTGTTCTGTAGTGGTCACACACACAACTTCTATGTCACATGTTGTTCTGTAGTGGTCACACACAACTTCTATATAACATGTTGTTCTGTAGTGGTCACACACACAACTTCTATGTCACATGTTGTTCTGTAGTGGTCACACACACAACTTCTATATAACATGTTGTTCTGTAGTGGTCACACACACAACTTCTATGTCACATGTTGTTCTGTAGTGGTCACACACAACTTCTATATAACATGTTGTACTGTAGTGGTCACACACAACTTCTATATAACATGTTGTTCTGTAGTGGTCACACACACAACTTCTATATAACATGTTGTTCTGTAGTGGTCACACACACAACTTCTATATAACATGTTGTTCTGTAGTGGTCACACACACCTCAGGAGCAGGTTTCATACATTAGTTGTGCTATATCATTTATCTTGTGCTAAATTTTATCTTTTTCTTCATTTCAAAGGCAACGTTTAGAGCATCTCTCCTTTCTCCAGGTTCTATTTGAAGACTTCCGAAGTCGACGCGGCTGTTATTATCGCCATGGTCCATCGACCAGATTTCTTCATATCTCGAATAGTTGCAGCTGAGACCGAGATAGTTACGTGTCTTATGTTTTGGAAACAACCTGTGCTCACGCCATTTGTCTGTTTTTCTGTAGGTTAAAGCACAAAAACAATCTAACGCTGCACGCGGATTCTTCTATTCAATTATTGGAACAAAGAGAGAGAGAGAGAGAGTCTTTTCAAATTTAAATCAAAAAAAGGTTTTTAAAATTAGTGCTCTTAAAGTTGAAAATACAAAGACCTATTTATAACTTAAAATCAAACATAGCAAAAATACCTAAAACCTACAATCGCAATATCATACACAATTCAATATCCTCTCTCTCTCTATATATTTGCGGTCCATAATAAATATTTATAATTTCATTCATTTAAACACACTATTTCCCCCGTAATATTGGATATAGCTGGAGATACGTACTGGAGTAGGTGGGCATGGTGAGCGTCTCCTCGGTGTACGACATGGCCTTGGAGTTGATGGTGAAGCAGGTGCGCCGGCCCCCGGTCTCGTCCGTCACGGGGAGCTGAACCAGCGTCTCGAAGCTTGCGCCCAAATTTCAACTTGACCACTGCCCAACATCGCCTGGCTATTTTACAACATCACAATTGACTACTGCCCAGCATCACTCTCGCTCCCTACCCTGCATTTCTTGACCACTGCCCAACAGCACTCCGTCGGAGGAAGCAACCAGAAGCAAACAACCTTCCCGTCGAAAGAACAAATGCTGCTGTACCCATCAGGCCTTGGTGGGCCATCAAGCCAGTTGCCCCCAAGGTCAAACTGCACGCCGAATAATCGTAGGAGCATGCTGTGGTTGTTGCAGATAACCCACAGGCTGACCCCCGGGACATCCTGAAGGCCGTCCGCGCTGTCCATCCTTTGCCCCAAGGCGTCTGGGCATCTCTGCGCAACAGAGGAAAGCTGGTGCTTCACGCAAGAAACCCTGCCACCTCCCCGCTGTCTTCTCCTCCCTGGCCAACAAGCGGAAGTCATGAAGGTCCGCCAGCATAAGAAAATCTGCCACGAATCTGCCTCTTCAAGGTGGACGAGGATACCACCACCATTGAGGAGACCTTCCTGGCCACTTCAGCCGTCAGCCAACTCCCTGGTGACAAGGTGGTGCGTGTGGCGCATTGGTCTGCTACAAGGAACGGGACCTGCACGGCCTTCATCGAGGTGGATCTGCAGACCTTCAGAGCCCTGGGTGTGCGCGGGAGGATCGTGATTGATCCTCAACTGCGAAGAAGCCGTCCTCTTCAGCTTTCTCTGCTCTGGCTTCGGCCACAACTCGGACCAGTGCACCAGGGCCCCAAAGTGCTTCCACTGCGGAACAGAAGGTCGTGACTGCTCCTCCCTGGCTAACCCGTGTACTGACAACTGCTGTGACAAGGGCCAACCTGACTCGCACGAAGCCAGATCTGTCTCCTGTCCCATTCTGAGGTCTAAAAGTGTGAATCTATAAGGCTATAGGACCCACTCCTGACTCCCCCTGATCTCCGCGGATCCCTCCCTGCCCCTCTGATCCTCCTCTGCATCCTGGGCAATCTTGGCTGCACCTGGCGCTGATCCTTGGCCACCCATTCCTAGGGTCCCTTTAGCAGCAACTTCGAGTTCTCCCAACAGTGCTTTGTTTGCTTGCTGCGGCCATTTTTTTGGGGGCTCAAAAATTATCCTCTTGGTTAGTAGTATTAAACGCCATACATTTTTTTATATAAAGATTATTTCTCTCTTAAATAATTCCAATATCCAGATAGTACTAACTTCAAGTTATATAAAAAAAGTGAATGGTTGATTAAAATATTTTTAAAAAATCAAATTTGTTTAACGAAATTGAAAATGAAATTTAAATTATTTTATAGGATTTAAATATATAATTATTTGGCAGAAAAACCTGGGATCTCTCTATAATTCATTTTACATAAATAAGAGAAATTTCAAGGATATTCCATACTTGCATATTGGCTTATCCGAGGGCCAGTACACCTTGCACTCGCTGATGAGCGGCCGCGGGGTGTTGCCGGTGGACTCCAGCAGTTCGCGGTCAGCGCGTAGCTCCTTGTTGTATACAGCCTCGGCCACCATCTGAGGACGACACGTTGTGTGGAGTGAGTTACCGTAGATATGACCATGTTTATGTTTTGTTTGATGTAGAACTTTATTACAGATGTATCTGTATAGTTGGTTGGGGTAAGTTCCCTTAGATATGACCATGTTTATGTTTTGTTTGATGTAGAACTTTATTACAGATGTATCTGTATAGTTGGTTGGGGTAAGTTCCCTTAGATATGACCATGTTTATGTTTTGTTTGATGTAGAACTTCATTACAGATGTATCTGTATAGTTGGTTGGGGTAAGTTCCCTTAGATATGACCATGTTTATGTTTTGTTTGATGTAGAACTTTATTACAGATGTATCTGTATAGTTGGTTGGGGTAAGTTCCCTTAGATATGACCATGTTTATGTTTTGTTTGATGTAGAACTTTATTACAGATGTATCTGTATAGTTGGTTGGGGTAAGTTCCCTTAGATATGACCATGTTTATGTTTTGTTTGATGTAGAACTTCATTACAGATTTATCTGTATAGTTGGTTGGGGTAAGTTCCCTTAGATATGACCATGTTTATGTTTTGTTTGATGTAGAACTTCATTACAGATGTATCTGTATAGTTGGTTGGGGTAAGTTCCCTTAGATATGACCATGTTTATGTTTTGTTTGATGTAGAACTTTATTACAGATGTATCTGTATAGTTGGTTGGGGTAAGTTCCCTTAGATATGACCATGTTTATGTTTTGTTTTGATGTAGAACTTTATTACAGATGTATCTGTATAGTTGGTTGGGGTAAGTTCCCTTAGATATGACCATGTTTATGTTTTGTTTGATGTAGAACTTTATTACAGATGTATCTGTATAGTTGGTTGGGGTAAGTTCCCTTAGATATGACCATGTTTATGTTTTGTTTGATGTAGAACTTTATTACAGATGTATCTGTATAGTTGGTTGGGGTAAGTTCCCTTAGATATGACCATGTTTATGTTTTGTTTGATGTAGAACTTTATTACAGATGTATCTGTATAGTTGGTTGGGGTAAGTTCCCTTAGATATGACCATGTTTATGTTTTGTTTGATGTAGAACTTCATTACAGATGTATCTGTATAGTTGGTTGGGGTAAGTTCCCTTAGATATGACCATGTTTATGTTTTGTTTGATGTAGAACTTCATTACAGATGTATCTGTATAGTTGGTTGGGGTAAGTTCCCTTAGATATGACCATGTTTATGTTTTGTTTGATGTAGAACTTCATTACAGATGTATCTGTATAGTTGGTTGGGGTAAGTTCCCTTAGATATGACCATGTTTATGTTTTGTTTGATGTAGAACTTTATTACAGATGTATCTGTATAGTTGGTTGGGGTAAGTTCCCTTAGATATGACCATGTTTATGTTTTGTTTGATGTAGAACTTTATTACAGATGTATCTGTATAGTTGGTTGGGGTAAGTTCCCTTAGATATGACCATGTTTATGTTTTGTTTGATGTAGAACTTCATTACAGATTTATCTGTATAGTTGGTTGGGGTAAGTTCCCTTAGATATGACCATGTTTATGTTTTGTTTGATGTAGAACTTCATTACAGATGTATCTGTATAGTTGGTTGGGGTAAGTTCCCTTAGATATGACCATGTTTATGTTTTGTTTGATGTAGAACTTTATTACAGATGTATCTGTATAGTTGGTTGGGGTAAGTTCCCTTAGATATGACCATGTTTATGTTTTGTTTGATGTAGAACTTTATTACAGATGTATCTGTATAGTTGGTTGGGGTAAGTTCCCTTAGATATGACCATGTTTATGTTTTGTTTGATGTAGAACTTTATTACAGATGTATCTGTATAGTTGGTTGGGGTAAGTTCCCTTAGATATGACCATGTTTATGTTTTGTTTGATGTAGAACTTTATTACAGATGTATCTGTATAGTTGGTTGGGGTAAGTTCCCTTAGATATGACCATGTTTATGTTTTGTTTGATGTAGAACTTTATTACAGATGTATCTGTATAGTTGGTTGGGGTAAGTTCCCTTAGATATGACCATGTTTATGTTTTGTTTGATGTAGAACTTCATTACAGATGTATCTGTATAGTTGGTTGGGGTAAGTTCCCTTAGATATGACCATGTTTATGTTTTGTTTGATGTAGAACTTCATTACAGATGTATCTGTATAGTTGGTTGGGGTAAGTTCCCTTAGATATGACCATGTTTATGTTTTGTTTGATGTAGAACTTCATTACAGATGTATCTGTATAGTTGGTTGGGGTAAGTTCCCTTAGATATGACCATGTTTATGTTTTGTTTGATGTAGAACTTTATTACAGATGTATCTGTATAGTTGGTTGGGGTAAGTTCCCTTAGATATGACCATGTTTATGTTTTGTTTGATGTAGAACTTTATTACAGATGTATCTGTATAGTTGGTTGGGGTAAGTTCCCTTAGATATGACCATGTTTATGTTTTGTTTGATGTAGAACTTTATTACAGATGTATCTGTATAGTTGGTTGGGGTAAGTTCCCTAAGATATGACCATGTGTATGTTTTGATTGATGTAGAACTGTATTACAGATGTATCTGTATAGTTGGTTGGGGTAAGTTCCCTTAGATATGACCATGTTTATGTTTTGTTTGATGTAGAACTTTATTACAGATGTATCTGTATAGTTGGTTGGGGTAAGTTCCCTTAGATATGACCATGTTTATGTTTTGTTTGATGTAGAACTTTATTACAGATGTATCTGTATAGTTGGTTGGGGTAAGTTCCCTTAGATATGACCATGTTTATGTTTTGTTTGATGTAGAACTTTATTACAGATGTATCTGTATAGTTGGTTGGGGTAAGTTCCCTTAGATATGACCATGTGTATGTTGAGACTTCCAGGTGATCTGAAGTACAGAGGTGTCCATTTAGAATATTCCATAGCAACAACCCCAGGCGACTTACAATCCTCTTCTTGAGCGTGTCATTGCAGGAGCCGATGTCGCTGCCGCAGATGTCCTGGACGTCAGGCGGCACGGTGCAGTCCTCGGGGAACCGCTGGCAGTACCTGGTCTTCTTAATGCTGGAGTCACACACCTGCTGTTGCCTACTTAGGTCTGCCGCTAGGTGTATATATATAGTGAAGATAAGCTCATATATTCGGATTTAAAGTGGTCACTTGACGCGCTCAATATAAGTAAGTTTATGATTCAATAGAATAATCCCTTGAGTTTGAGTAAAATATCAGACCTCCAGGGAGAAGTTTCTTTTCAAAATCTTTAATCTCTAGCTTTCGGGCACGAACGCCCCTTACAAGAAAAAACACGAAACAATAATTCGCCAATATAGCACGAGTTAAAATATTGTAATGATGAAATAATTAGCAAGTCGTATGGTAATTAAGAACAATTTAATAAGCGAGAGAAGTTTATATGAAGTTTATAAAGAGTTTTTATATGAGAGCAAAGAAAAGAAGCACTAGCGCGAGCTCGCGTAGAACAACACGGCGCTAACACGAGCTTCCTGTTCCATGAAGTCGGCTTATGCTACAATATAATGAAATACTATTTTGGCGTATTATTGTTGTATTGGGGTGTTTAGGGAGGTGGCAGAATAACTACGGCGCCTACATCATTACCGCGATCTATCAGTGTAAATTGTGGTTGCATTTTCTGGAGGAGACTTTGAAAACTGAAGTAGGACCCTTTTATGGGGAGGGGGGATGGACTAAGCAAGATCTTGGGCGTGTCTAAAAAGAACCATCTTTTAACGTTTCCTTCAACGCTAGATATGCTTTGTTTGAAATGTCCAATGTAAGGCCGCCAGTAAGTGATATAGTTGGAATTGTGGGGTACAGGATCCCCCTCTATAATAAAATATTTTCGAATTTGTATAACAGACTACACCAATACCTCGCTTTGCGTCGTTTCGTTTGCGTTTTTTTCGAAGTTGCGTCGCTGCTTAATTTTTAATGATTTTCACTGTGCGTCGTTAGATTTTCGAAGTTGCGTTGTTTTGGATTCGAGTCTTAAATTTTTTTTTTTGTTTGAATTTTTTTTTCCTAAAATATCGCAACACCTTTGTTTTTGATTGCGCCTTCACATATTTTCACTTGCGTCGTTTCAATTTGCGTCGTGTCTTTTTTGGAACGTACCCCGACGCAAAGCGAGGTATGGGTGTACTTAATTTACGGATTCCGTTAGTGTTTAACGCTCTCTTGCCCCAAAAATTACCATCTTGATTAATTTTCGGCTTTAGCTGTAGGTTAATCCATATTTTCCTATAATTGTGCATCCATTTGAATCTATTGGAAATGTCTAAGTGGCGAACGAACGTAGGTGTGGTGTAAAAAGTTATATGTTCAGAATTTTTATATGGTTGTAATAGGTTGATCGAGGAATTTTATGCTCTGATAACTACGGCGTTTGGATTTTCAATGAAATAGGTAGGCCAGAGTTTGTTTTCTTAAGGATTGATGATCAATCCATGCTCTTTCCTGAAATGCTGAACTGTTGGAGAAATTTGTTAATATCCTTTGTTGGCAGTCTACGGAAAAATCTAAATAGCAACGTCAAATCTTCTGCATAACAAATAATTTCGCAGTTCTGGGGCTTTGTAAGGAAAAGAGCTTTCCTGGCTATAATGTTGAAGAAAAGGGGTCTTAGCGGTCCCCCTTGTGCAACTCCCGGTACAGTGTGCGCGGTGAGTGGAGGCTTGGTAGATCACTTTCCTGTCTCTGAGAGAGCTTGCAGATAGTTGTATAATCTCTTCAGGACAGTTGAGGTCCCAGAGACTTTGGATCATGGTATGTCTTTGAACCGTGTCAAAGGCTGATGTCCAAGCTTATGGCTAATGACTTCCTTCAGTGCTGCAGAACGTCGTTTATAAAGCTGCTGATAGAATCAAGGTCACCGAACGCCCAGAAACGAGGGTCAAATTGCAGGGAAGAGAACCCGCCACGATGATCTGCTAGCCATTGAAGCCTCGCATCGTTCGAAGATTTTAGCTAAGGTATTGATCATAATGATTGGACGATACATGGGTGGAATGAGACGGAGTTTTTGTTTGGGAGGGAGAACCAGTAGTCCACGGTGTTTGAGAGTGTCCAAAGAGCTGATATTTTGTGAAGAGTTGCGATTGGAGTTTATAAAGTGCTGGTCCACCAAGAAGTAGACACCTGACTCCGGGACCTGGGGATTTCCTCCATCCACACCGTCGGATCACGTGGTGGATTTCGGTCGCTGTGGAGGCAGGTTCTGGTTGAAGGTTGGGAGCCAGTCCACTTAGCGTAGTCCAATCTGCTGGAAGGTAGTGCTGAAGGACAAGGCTGTAGGTAACTCTGCTTAGAGTGTGTTCCAGAGTTGGTAAAAAAATTTACCTGGGCACTGTTAGGCCAGTATTCTGAGAGAGAGAAGCAATAGCAACAGCCTGACTGCCTAATCGAATCAAGACAGTGACAATGTTGGGGTCAGAAGAGCTGAGTGAGAAGGGGGTTTGGTTTTGTTCGTACAACTAGTGGTGGTGTGGTAGTGTCTTGTCCATGGAGCAGATCAGATCGGTCCATGCACCCTGATCAAAATACCGGTCAACTGAGGTGCCTTGTCCATATGGATTTCCTCTTTTGAATTGATATATGCCATATAGAGGGCTGCAAGGATGTTCGGGCAACTGTATAACTAGTCCCGCAGGGGATAATACACCAAACATCCCCAATGTCCTACAATTCCTTATTTACATCTCTGTGAAAAATATATTTTATTTATATTTATAATAGAAAGAGAGAATTTTGTTCTAATATATTCCAAACACTTTGTGTCACACATCCATTAGTAAATTAACTGAAGAGAGTTCTTGTTTCCAAAAAAATAAGAATAATGAAATATTTATTTTATAGAATATTAATTCTTTTTTTAAATAATAAATATTTCAATAATTTAAATTCACCCACAAGGCCATTTTATCATTTATATTATTTATGGATCTCCACTAAACTCAAATTTTAAAAAACTGTTTGAAACGTATAAATATTAATCAAATCTCCCAAACTTTCTGCTTTTTTTTTTTAAACACGCTGTTGGACTCTTTTGAATTTATGCAAGACAAGTCTGTAAATTGAATTTTTGGTATTTTCCGCCTTTATTGGAACTGGTAATCACCATATTTTAATATACAGTAGAACCTCCCTGTAAAGGACAACTAATTGCAGAGTCAAAGTGTCTTTTAGGGAGAGGTGTCCACTTACTGGAGAATTGCTGAATAGTAAAAATGGTAATTTTGCAAATGAACACTTTCCTTTGTAGAGAGGTGTCCTCTTGCCGTAGAGTTGCTAAATAGTAAAAATGGTAATTAGGCAAATGAAAACTGTCCTTTGTAGAGAGGTGTCCGCTAAAAGGAGGCTCTACTGTATATATATGTGTGGGTGATAGAAAAATTGAGAAGCAAAATTTATTTCGTTTCAATATTGTTACCAAAGAGAGACCTACAAATATCGTTTATTATTTTTTTATATATTAGGTTGTGAATAATATTTTCCTCTAGATCATTATGAAATCGATTCAAGACTATTTTTAAATATCTCTGTGTAATTTGAAAGCGCTAAATAAATAGTCATAGAAGAGAAATTTCGAATTCACACTTAGAATGCGCAATGTTCGAATAATATTCTATTTCTTCTCAACTACCTCTGCAGTTCTCTCAACAGGAATGGTCTTTTGATGGTATCTTCTTCCAAATCTCATTCCATCAAATAAAAATAAGAGAGATAACTTCACTTAGGTAAAAGTCAAATTAACGTTAATGCCATCAATATTCAGTCCATTAGACTTAACGATTGGTAAAGAGAGCTGCTGTCGTCGATTGGCTATCCAGGGGACACCGCATGACAGTCAGACTTTGCCCCCCCTTATAACGATAATGTGAAATAACCTAGTGGTTCTAGTAGGTCGGTAGAGGATGGTGGTACAATCCTTTAATCTTTTATCAAATTTATTATTGGGATCAATCTGATAATGGGAAGATTTGCTCTCAAGTGACCCAGAGATGAACGCATACTTTAGAAAGAGTCCATCGGTTCACTGCGGGTAGCTCCACCTGGAGATTGCTAGAAATCTCTTTAAAGATTTGTCCAAATAACAACCACGCTATTCTCTTATGTTACAAAGGTGTGTTATTATCAATGTGCCATTTAACCTTACTTATTCGAACAAAACTTTTATATAAAATAAGGTTTATGTTAGATCTTATTAGTGTGTTTGTTTAATATATAACCATTTGTTTAATTAAAATCTCAATAGGTATCTGGACATGAGTTACTATTTAATGGAAAGAAACTTATCTCCAGAGACCTGTTGAAAATGTTTAATTTATGTCCTAGAGATTTAAATAATTTGATAACCATTTGTTTATAAACCTAATCACGGGACCACCTTAGGAAATCGAACTATGCCTAGCTTCATTAAGTGCAATGTTTATACACCAGGGGTGACCATGGCCCCTACATTTATCAGTCGAGGAAAAACAGCAATACTGGCACAATAGAGTCGAAATTTTCCACTGATTGAGTACATGGAACGACCCCAAGGGGATGGTTTCATAGAAAATGAGTCATCATAACAAACAAAGGACGAATGTTTACACAAAAGACAAAGAGAGCCAATACTTGATATCAACGGCGTTTTTGTTGTTTTAATAGTTTATTGTTTTACTTATAACTCGCCTTTAAAAACATATTAGAATTCGTTTTAACCGATTGATTAGTTCTGCTGGGGGCTAAATTTAATTCGTATTTCGTCATAACCGAATATTTCGTCTTAACCGGCAAAATCTCTTTGGAAAGCATTGAAATTTAACGGGGGAAAAGAAACGGTTCGCGCAAACCGAGAGTTCGTATAATCCGAGTTCGTGATAACGAGGGATTACTGTAGAAGCTTTTGATTTGAAGTAAATAAGAAGACAACACACACAATACAGAAATTTGCGACAATCCAGTACTGACCCGTTCTTGTTGCAGATGGTAATGGCTGGAGTGTCCACCCGCGCTGGAAGGCCATACCCACATCCACGTTCGTGGGATACTCGAAAAATATTCCTAGAAATTCTGCGGCCTGGTAGATGAAGCCGCCAATACAGGCGAATAAAACGATGATCTTGAATATCTTCCTAGGGATGCTCTTGGTCATGGTGATCTCGGGCACGCCGGTGAGGAGGGAGTCGGCGAACAACTCGGAAAGGTAGGCCATGTTGGACATCTCCTCCTCCTCGCCCTCCAGGCCTTCTGCACACCCATCTCATCTATCAGCACACCCCCCTCAGCTATCAGCACACCCCCTCAGCTATCAGCACACCCCCCTCAGCTATCAGCACAACCCCTCAGCTATCAGCACACCCACCTCAGCTATCAGCACCCCCCCCCCTCAGCTATCAGCACACCCCCCTCAGCTATCAGCACACCCCCTCAGCTATCAGCACACCCCCCTCAGCTATCAGCACACCCCCCTCAGCTATCAGCACACCCACCTCAGCTATCAGCACACCCCCCTCAGCTATCAGCACACCCCCCTCAGCTATCAGCACACCCACCTCAGCTATCAGCACACCCCCCTCAGCTATCAGCACACCCCCCTCGTCTATCAGCACACCCCCCTCAGCTATCAGCACACCCCCCTCAGCTATCAGCACACCCACCTCAGCTATCAGCACACCCCCCTCGTCTATCAGCACACCCCCCTCAGCTATCAGCACACCCCCCTCAGCTATCAGCACACCCCCCTCGTCTATCAGCACACCCCCCTCAGCTATCAGCACACCCCCTCAGCTATCAGCACACCCCCCTCAGCTATCAGCACACCCACCTCAGCTATCAGCACACCCACCTCAGCTATCAGCACACCCCCCTCAGCTATCAGCACACCCCCTCGTCTATCAGCACACCCCCCTCAGCTATCAGCACACCCACCTCAGCTATCAGCACACCCCCCTCAGCTATCAGCACACCCCCCCTCAGCTATCAGCACACACCCCTCGGCTATCAGCACACCCACCTCAGCTATCAGCACACCCCCCTCAGCTATCAGCACACCCCCCTCAGCTATCAGCACACCCCCCTCAGCTATCAGCACACCACCTCAGCTATCAGCACACCCACCTCAGCTATCAGCACACCCCCCTCAGCTATCAGCACACCCACCTCAGCTATCAGCACACCCACCTCAGATATCAGCACACCCCCTCAGCTATCAGCACACCCCCCTCAGCTATCAGCACACCCCCCTCAGCTATCAGCACACCCACCTCAGATATCAGCACACCCCCCCTCAGCTATCAGCACACCCCCCTCAGCTATCAGCACACCCCCTCAGCTATCAGCACACCCACCTCAGCTATCAGCACACCCACCTCAGCTATCAGCACACCCACCTCAGCTATCAGCACACCCCCCTCAGCTATCAGCACACCCACCTCAGCTATCAGCACACCCACCTCAGCTATCAGCACACCCACCTCAGCTATCAGCAAACA
>CP092884.1:1645538-1657189 GCA_030710605.1 Cordylochernes scorpioides | reverse complement strand
ACCATCTTGATTATTTTTCGACCTTGTGCATCCATTTGAATCTATTGGAAATGTCTAAATGGCAAACGAACTGAGGTGTGGGGTAAAAGTTATGTTCAGAATTTTTATATGGTTGTCTATTAAAATAGGTTGGTCGAGGAATTTTCTGCTCTGCTAACTACGGCGTTTTTCCCGAAATGCTGAACTGTTGAAGAAATTTGTTAATATCCTCTGTTCGAAAAATCTAAATAGTAACGTCAAATATTCTGCAGAGCAAATAATTTCGCATTTTTTGGGATTTTGGAAGGCAAAGAGCTTTCCCGGATACAATGTTGAAGAAAAGGGGGCTTAGCGATTCCCCTTGTGCAACTCCCGGTACAGTGTGCGCGGTAGGTGGAGGCTTGGTAGATCACTTTCCTGTCTCTGAGAGAGCTTACAGATAGTTGTAGAATCTCTTCAGGACAGTTGAGGTACCGAAGGCTTTGGATTATGGTATGTCGTTGAACTGTGTCAAAGACGTGGCTGATGTCCAAGCTCATGACCACTGTCTTCCTTCAGTGCTGCAGGTCGTCGTTTATAAAGCTGCTGATAGAATCAAGGTCGCCGAACGCCCAGAAACGAGGTCAAATTGCAGGGAAGAGAACCATCCATGCTGATCTGCTAACCATTGAAGCATCGCATCGTTTGAAGATTTTAGCTAAGGTATTGATCATAATGATTGGACGATACATGGGTGGAATGAGGCGGAGTTTTTGTTTGGGAGGGAGAACCAGTATTTGTAAGTAACGGTATTTGAGAGTGTCCAAAGAACAGATATTTTGTGAAGATTTGTGATTGGAGTTTATAAAGTAATGGTTCTTCAAGAAGTAGACACCTGACTCCGGGACCTGGGGAGTTTCACCATCCACACCGTCGGATCACGCGGTGGATTTCGGTCGCTGTGAAGGCAGGTTCCGGTTGAAGGCTTGCAGCCAGTCCACTTAGCGTAGTCCAATCTGCTGGTAGGTAGTGCTGAAGGACAAGGCTGTAGGTAACTCAGCTTAGAGTGTATTCCAGAGTTGGTGAAAATTGTTTTCTGGGCATTGTTATGCAAATATTCTGAGGTAATGAGATACGCCTGACTGCCTAATCGAATCAAGACAGTGACAATGTTGGGGTCAGAAGAGCTGAGTGAGAAGGGGGTTTGGTTTGTTCGTATAACTAGTGGTGGTGTGGTAGTGTCTTGTCCATGGAGCAGATCAGATCGGTCCATGCACCCTGATCACAATACCGGCCAACTGAGGTGACGTATGGATGTCCTCTTCTGGATTGATGTCTGTCATATAGAGGGCTGCAAGGATGGTTATGTAAATGGACTTAGAGTTACGCAGACGTATAAAAATAATTAAATTGTGTATATATTTATTTATTGGGTTTTGACTAGAGACCAGAGTAAATATATTCTGTCGAGAGATATGTATTGTTTAATTTTGGGATTAAATTTGTTTTGTTAAATTGCTTCTATGTAAATATTTTTAAAGAAGGAAAATAAACTTCCTTTTTTATATAAGTTCTGATCATTTTTATAGCTAGAGGGATACAATTCAAGAAAAATAACAGATGGCCGGGCAACTGTATAACTAGTCCCTCAGGGGATAATACACCAAACGTGACCAATGTCCTACAATTCCTTATTCACAACTCTGTGAAAAATATATTTTATTTATATTTTTAATGGAGAGAGAGAGAGAGAGAGAGAGAATTTTGTTCTAATATTCCAAACACTTTGTGTCACACATCCATTAGAAAATTAACTGAAGAGCGTTCTTGTTTCCAAAAAAATAAGAATAATGAAATATTTATTTTATAGAATATTAATTCTTTTTTTAAATGATAAATATTTCAATAATTTAAATTCACCCACAAGGCCATTTTATCATTTATATTATTTATGGATCTCCACTAAACTCAAATTTTAAAAAACAGTTTGAAACGTATAAATATTAATCAAATCTCCCAAACTTTCTGCTTTTTTTTAAAACACGCTGTTGGACTCTTTTGAATTTATGCAAGACAAGTCTGTAAATTGAATTTTCGGTATTTTCCGCCTTTATTAGAACTGGTAATCACCATATTTTAATATACAGTAGAACCTCCCTGTAAAGGACAACTAATTGCAGAGTCAAAGTGTCTTTTAGGGAGAGCTGTCCACTTACTGGAGAGTTGCTAAATAGTAAAAATGGTAATTTTGCAAATGAACACTTTCCTTTGTAGAGAGGTGTCCTCTTGCCGTAGAGTTGCTAAATAGTAAAAATGGTAATTAGGCATATGAAAACTGTCCTTTGTAGAGAGGTGTCCACTAAAAGGAGGCTCTACTGTATATATATGTGTGGGTGATAGAAAAATTGAGAAGCAAAATTTATTTCGTTTCAATATTGTTACCAAAGAGAGACCTACAAATATCGTTTATTATTTTTTATATATTAGGTTGTGAATAATATTTCACCTCTAGATCATTATGAAATTGATTCAAGACTATTTTTTAAATATCTCTGTGTAATTTGAAAGCGCTAGATAAATGGTCATAGAAGAGAAATTTCGAATTCACACTTAGAATGCGCAATGTTAGAATAATCTTCCATTTCTCATCAACTACCTCTGCAGTTCTCTCAACAGGAATGGTCTTTTGATGGTATCTTCCTCCAAATCTCCTTCCATCAAATAAAAATAAGAGCGATAACTTCACTTAGGTAAAAGTCAAATTAACGTTAATGCCATCAATATTCAGTCCATTAGTCTCCACGATTGGTAAAGAGAGCTGCTGTCGTTGGTTGGCTATCCAGGGGACACCGCATGACAGTCAGACTTTGCCCCCCCCCTTATAACGTTAATTTGAAATAACCTAGTGGTTCTAGTAGGTCGGTAGAGGATGGTGGTACAATCCTTTAATCTTTTATCAAATTTATTCGTAGGATCAATCTGATATTGGGAAGATTTGCTCTCAAGTGACCCAGAGATGAACGCATACTTTAGAAAGAGTCCATCGGTTCACTGCGGGTAGCTTCACCTGGAGATTACTAGAAATCTCTTTAGAGATTTGTCCAAATAACAACCACGCTATTCTCTTATGTTACAAAGGTGTGTGATTATCAATGTGCCATTTAACCTTACTTATTCGAACAAAACTTTTATATAATATAAGGTTTATGCTAGATCTTATTAGTGTGTTTGTTTAATATATAACCATTTGTTTAATTAAAATTTTCAATAGGTATCTGGACATGAGTTACTATTTAATGGAAAGAAACTTATCTCCAGAGACCTGTTGAAATGCTTAATTTATGTTCTAGAGATTTAAATAATTTGATAACCATTTGTCTATAAACCTAATCACGGGACCACCTTAGGAAATCGAACTATGCCTAGCTTCATTAAGTGCAATGATTATAGAAGCCTTTGATTTGAAGTAAATAAGAAGACAACACACACAATACAGAAATTTGCGACAATACAGTACTGACCCGTTCTTGTTGCAGATGGTAATGGCTGGAGTGTCCACCCGCGCTGGGAAGGCCATACCCACATCCACGTTCGTGGGATACTCGAAAAATATTCCTAGAAATTCTGCGGCCTGGTAGATGAAGCCGCCAATACAGGCGAATAAAACGATGATCTTGAATATCTTCCTAGGGATGCTCTTGGTCATGGTGATCTCGGGCACGCCGGTGAGGAGGGAGTCGGCGAACAACTCGGAAAGGTAGGCCATGTTGGACATCTCCTCCTCCTCGCCCTCCAGGCCTTCTGCACACCCCCCTCCGCTATCAGCACACCCCCCTCAGCTATCAGCACACCCCCCTCAGCTATCAGCACACCCCCCTCAGCTATCAGCACACCCACCTCAGCTATCAGCACACCCACCTCAGCTATCAGCACACCCCCCTCAGCTATCAGCACACCCCCCTCAGCTATCAGCACACCCCCCCTCAGCTATCAGCACACCCCCCTCAGCTATCAGCACACCCACCTCAGCTATCAGCACACCCCCCTCAGCTATCAGCACACCCCCCTCAGCTATCAGCACACCCCCCTCAGCTATCAGCACACCCACCTCAGCTATCAGCACACCCCCCTCAGCTATCAGCACACCCCCCTCAGCTATCAGCACACCCCCCTCAGCTATCAGCACACCCCCCTCAGCTATCAGCACACCCACCTCAGCTATCAGCACACCCACCTCAGCTATCAGCAAACATATAAAATATATATATTATATTACTTGTCCTATAAAATAACGGTCGCCTTCCAGTTGAAACAGACGCCATCAATTGACCCCCCCCCCCCCCACAAACTAGTAGCGCCCACCTGGTGATCATGCTATCAGGTTAATGGCCCTCGTTAATCCAGGGTTGACTTTATTCAATGAGATTCACAAGAGATCAAATGAAATCTTCACAATTTGCCAAATAGGTGTTTAGCTGGTAAACGACGGGAGAGGTGACCTTTATTTTTATAGATAATTATCCTCCCCGAAAAGTTTACATTCCCATTAGTTCTATACGCAATATAAGTGTTTAAGATAAATATTTGCAACTTATAAACCTTTAATTCGTAAAATCAATTTTGACTAAATTTTATATGCTTACGTTTTTCATTTTTCTTTTCCGATGTATATTCAACATCTGGAAACACACACACAAATATATGTAGATATATGTGTAAATATGTAAAATAACATTGATTTTTAACACACATACTATAAATGATTGTTAAATGGACGATGGTTGAAACCCGACAGCCATGATTCCGCTCTCTCTGTCGTCTATTAATGGTCACCTGTGTGCCGGTCACACATTGGATGGTAGATAATGTCGAAATCGGTGCTCCAACAGCCGATTTGACAATCATTCTGTCCTCCCGTTCTGTTGTGTCCCTTGGTCGACCGCTGCCGTCCTGACGTTGAATTTTTCCGTTGTTGACCCACTCTTGCCAACATCGTCTAATTGCCGCATCACCTCGACACAGATTTCGCGCGATTAATCGATTTGACCAACCAATTGCACGACCTCTTTCAAACTCTGACATATGTTCGTAATGAGCACGAATCTTTCGGCATTGATACAGTAGAAGTAGGTTTACTGAATATTGAATGTAAATTTTGAGAATCCGCTCGTGCCGCGTTGTATATGGAGTCTAGAATACTCGTGCTGGATGAGCAGGTTCAGATGCGTTGGGACTCTTGCTTTACATAAATCGGCCACCAAATTTCAATCATTTGCATATTTGGTCAAAAGATCTCGGACAACTCCTTCTGGGTGCGTCGATTTTTTTTTTGTTTTTTGTTATAGAGTGTATTTAAAAATTAAGAAATTTCGTGATTCAGATGAAATATTTTAAACTTCTCTCTTTTATTTTGTCTATTTATTAATCATTTTAAGTTTCATCTAATAAACAGACCACATTTATAAAAACGTTTGCTTATTCAACAAGGATAATGATAAACTTATCCGAACTTTCCTAGTATCCGGAACTTCTAGGATAAGTATGGAAATTTGGTGATTTACTATAACATATTGTTTCGCCATGATATGAGGTTAATTTTATTATTAGCGTTTCATAAATGAGACATATATGACTGCAGTTGAAATCTTCTGCACATGTATCAATGTACCTTGTTAGCCAATATCCCTATTTAAAGACCTACATGCGTCAAAATTAAACATTTTTATCAATAAAAATGTAATGTTTACTTATTTCAATATACTGATAGGTATAGCATATCTAAAGTCTAATATATTTTAGTAAATATTCATATAATGAAGTGATAAATTCCTAGATATTGAACATTCCCTCAAAAAGGTAAAAGTAGCTCCAATGAAAGATACTTTTAAAATATTTTATGACCCCTTTATGCTTTATATTCTAATGATTTTAATTATATTTTAATTTCTACATAATTGGTTCTTAATATTTATTTAGATTTAGTTTTTTATGTAAATTAAAGGTTATTTTCATATTTCAATTCTACTCTGTTTATTTGGCTGTGCTTTGTATGCACATTGTATATCATCCTATAATCACGCACAATTGGACTCATTCATAAACATATTTTAAGCTTCAAATGTGAGTAATTTAACTGGTTATTATTTTTGTTCGAGCCAGTTGAAATGGTTATTTAAACAAGAAATTTATGTAATTTTGCATTTTTTCTACTAAGTGTCTAAATGCTAGAGTAGCCGATAAAGAATCCAGCGATGGTTCCGCTAAAGAATGTACAGCACAAAATTGGTTATATGACAGCTTAGCCGGAATCTCATCTGTTTAGTTATTCTAAATTCTATTCTGAATCCCTGCTCAGAAGGCAACCAAGTCCATGTACACAGGCATTAGCGCTAGAGCTTCGGTGGTTCTTCTCAAAGAATAACGGAGACTAGAGCATGTGAAAAAGTGCTATTAAGATGTTCCTTATGAATTGATGCCTTATCAGTGGCTATTGATAACAGGCCTTAACAGGCTATTGATACTCACAAATAATAATTATCTGTCAACCAGGATAATATTCATTTTTGACGCAGAGAATTGAAGCTAAACGTAATGAATCTTTTATTAATAAATACAGACACGGTGAAACAGTGACGTCAGAATATTCATTCACGAATTCGAACGGAAAAGAATGTTCTGTTGATCGTGTGGTGTGAATAAGTAGAAACGCTGTACTTCAAGTTAGAACCAAAAGTTAGGGCGATAATCTCCATCTTGAATGTCTACAACGAACGTACTGAAGGCCAGTTAGCAACAGAAGGGAACACAATACAAAATATGACATTACAAGAAAATTAAGAGAAGTAATATAGATACTCGATAAAATCGAAATGTTGCACCATTCTGTTTTCAGATCCAAACTTTTGTGCTACCACCTTTTCGATTTTATCTCCTGGATGGTATCAGCTTGACTGATGTTGAAAATGGATGTAGACGTTTTTTTTTTCTTCCAAGCCAGCCGAAAGGTTATTCTTTAGAATTGAACCTTTAGTCCATATATCGCCACAAACTCTGTATCACAAAATAGATCATTTAAAAAATATATCCATAGTCCTTTATTTTCAAAGCTTCAATTAACAATAAATAAAGCGATTTTGATGTTTAAAAATTTGAAAATTTAAATCCCGCAATAAATTTCTCTCATGTCGCTTCGAACACAACAATTAAGGCTATCTAACAACGCCGAGCTCCCGACGGGCCGTCTGCAGATGTCCTTCTCACGCCTGGCCATGTTCAAACCGCTGATATCCTTACTTCGACGTGTGGCCATTTTTAACTGAATCGTGCGGCCATTTTCTAATCGAGCCATGCTACTACCTCTGAAGCTCTTACTGCAACTTGTGGCCACGATCTAAAAGTGTCGTGTGGCCATGATCCTAAAGCAGCGTGTGGCCATGAACTGAAAGCACCGTGTGGCCATGAACTGAAGGCATCGTGTGGCCATTATCTAGCAGCATCGTGTAGCCATGATATAATAGAATCGTGTGACCATGATATAAATGCCCCGTGTGGCCATGAACTGAAGGTACCGTGTGGCCATGAACTGAAGGCTTCATGTGGTCATGATCCGAAAGCAGCATGTGGCCATGAACTAAAGACGTCGTGTGGCCATGATCTGAGCAGCATGTAGCCATGAACTGAAGGCACCGTGTGGCCATGATCTAAATGCCCCTTTTGGCCACGAACTGAAGGCACTGTGTGTCCATGATCTAAATGCCCCGTTTGGCCACGAACTGAAGGCACTGTGTGTCCATGATATAAGTGCCACTAGTGGCCATGAATTGAAGGCACTGTGTGGCCATGATCTAAATGCCCCTTTTGGCCACGAACTGAAGGCACTGTGTGTCCATGATCTAAATGCCCCTAGTGGCCATGAACTGAAGGCACTGTGTGGCCATGATCTAAATGCCCCTTTTGGCCACGAACTGAAGGCACTATGTGTCCATGATATAAATGCCACTAGTGGCCATGAACTGAAGGCACTGTGTGTCCATGATCTAAATGCCCCTTTTGGCCACGAACTGAAGGCACTGTGTGTCCATGATATAAATGCCACTAGTGGCCATGAATTGAAGGCACTGTGTGGCCATGATCTAAATGCCCCTAGTGGCCATGAACTGAAGGCACTGTGTGTCCATGATCTAAATGCCCCTAGTGGCCATGAACTGAAGGCACTGTGTGGCCATGATCTAAATGCCCCTAGTGGCCATGAACTGAAGGCACTGTGTGGCCATGATCTAAATGCCCCTAGTGGCCATGAACTGAAGGCACTGTGTGGCCATGATCTAAATGCCCCTAGTGGCCATGAACTGAAGGCACTGTGTGTCCATGATCTAAATGCCCCTAGTGGCCATGAATTGAAGGCACCGTGTGGCCATGATCTAAATGCCCCTTTTGGCCACGAATTGAAGGCACTGTGTGTCCATGATCTAAATACCCCTAGTGGCCATGAATTGAAGGCACCGTGTGGCCATGATCTAAATGTCCCTAGTGGCCATGAACTGAAGGCACTGTGTGTCCATGATCTAAATGCCCCTAGTGGCCATGAACTGAAGGCACTGTGTGTCCATGATCTAAATGCCCCTAGTGGCCATGAACTGATGGCACTGTGTGTCCATGATCTAAATGCCCCTAGTGGCCATGAACTGAAGGCACTGTGTGGCCATGATCTAAATGCCCCTAGTGGCCATCAACTGAAGGCACCGTGTGTCCATGATCTAAATGCCCCTAGTGGCCGTGAACTGAAGGCATCGGGTGTCCATGAAATAAATGCCCCTAGTGGCCATGAACTGAAGGCACCGTGTGTCCATGATCTAAAAGCCCCTTTTGGCCATGAACTGAAGGCACCGTGTGTCCATGATCTAAAAGCCCCTTTTGGCCATGAACTGAAGGCACCGTGTGTCCATGATATAAAAGCCCCTTTTGGCCATGAACTGAAGGCACCGTGTGTCCATGATCTAAATGCCCCTTTTGGCCATGAACTGAAGGCACCGTGTGTTCATGATATAAATGACCTTAGTGGCCATGAACTGAAGGCACCGTGTGGCCATGATCTAAATGTCCCCTGTGCCCATGAACTGAAGGTCCTGTGTGGCCATGAACTGAAATCACCATGTGGCCATGATCTAAATGCCCCTTATGGCAATGAATTGAAGGCACCGTGTGGCCATGATCAAAATGCCCCTTATGGCAATGAACTGAAGGCACCCTGTGACCATGATCTAAATGCCCCTAGTGGCCATGAACTGAAGGCACCATGTGGCCATGATCTAAATGCCCCTAGACGCCATGACCTGAAGGCACCGTGTGACCAATATAATAAAAGCACCATGTGGCCATGATATAAAAGCACCGTGTAGCCATGATATAAAAGCACCTTGTGGCCATGGACTGAAGGCACCATGTGGCCATGATCTAAATGCCCCTTGTGGCCATGAACTGAAGGCACCGTGTGGCCAATTTAATAAAAGCACCGTGCGGCCATGATATAAAAGCACCTTGTGGCCATGAAATAAAAGCACCTTGTGGCCATGATATAAAAGCACCTTGTGGCCATGAAATAAAAGCACCTTGTGGCCATGATATAAAAGCACCTTGTGGCCATGAAATAAAAGCACCTTGTGGCCATGAAATAAAAGCACCTTGTGGCCATGATATAAAAGCACCTTGTGGCCATGAAATAAAAGCACCTTGTGGCCATGAAATAAAAGCACCTTGTGGCCATGATATAAAAGCACCTTGTGGCCATGATATAAAAGCACCTTGTGGCCATGAAATAAAAGCACCGTGCGGCCATGATATAAAAGCACCTTGTGGCCATGAAATAAAAGCACCTTGTGGCCATGATATAAAAGCACTGTGTGGCCATGATATAAAAGCACCGTGTGGCCATGAGCTGAAGGCGCTGTGTTACCATGATCTAACCGCCAAGGTTCTAAACGAGCATTATGGTGATATCCTAACCATGTTACTTGCTCCTCCTGGCGAAATTCAACGCAATGAAAAAAGCCAAGTTAGTACTCGTAGAAGTGTTAAAATGATTGGTACGATCTCTATGCGGGAAAGAACTCTTGCATTTCACTGATGGCGGGGTCTTTCCTGTGCTGGATGTCATCAATGAGAAAAGGTAAATATGTATTTATTCTAATAATGAAAAATCGGCTTTTATCATTCATAATTGTTAGCACTATTTCGATTATATCATAATCTACCACTAAAATAAATTCCAGATGGTTGTAGCTCTCTCTTTGAAGATAATAATTTAAAATATTTTTTAAAAAGGAAAAGACTGGTACCCCATGTAGGGGTACTGTATGTAGGATAGTTATGCGATAGCCCTCATTAAAATAAAAAAAGCATATTTTGAGAAAGTTTACATTTGTGTTTGGAGGGACGATATTTGTTCAAATATTAGACAATTCCAGCAAAGAGATAGTTTTATCAAAGTTTGGTGATCGGATTCGAGAGAGCAAGTTAGTTCATACCTAACCTACCTGCTAAGGCTAAATAAAGGCAAAGAAATATTCAAGGTTTGAGAGATTTCGAAGGACTAGAGCAACGTCAGCATGTCGCCTTGTGTCTGTCCATGGTACAAAATATCCAAGTATAGAAAATTCCTATTCTATATATTGAATTCTCATAGAGGTCATTCTTTTCACATTTAAATATTAGAACCATTTTGAAATTGTCCATATCTCTCCATTATGAATATGAATGAATTATTATAAAGGCCATCTTTTTTTAAAAAATAAAATCAATAAAAATTATTTATAAATCAGGTCCAAGTAAAAAATAATTATAATGTTTGAAAAATAGACACTTGGGGTAGCTATTAAGTCTGAATTGGAAGTATTCATACCTCCAGGTAGATAAAACCTATCAGAGGCGTTCTCCTTTTTATGACGCTAGGCCGATCCTATCCATATCATTCAAATATCTCTATTATCATTTTTAGACATTCCAAATTCAAATGAACTTCTGTAAGTTGTAATCTACTTGGGCATTTATGTCTTTCACGTTTTTGAAGCAATTTTACTCTGAAACTCACACACTACAATATGAGGATAACAAAGGTAATTTCACTTTTTCAAATTTTCATTAAAAAAACTGCCAAGTATAGAATTTTGTTATTTAAGATATAATCGAAGTTTTACAGATCAATCAACAATATTTTATGTTAAACTTCAGTCGCTCCACGGATAAATATCGATTTAATCGGACCACGTCGAGTTGTAAAAACTTGGAGCTGAAACTTCAAAATTGATTTAATGGGTCCAGAAGGCTCCGAATAGCCTGGGATCAATCAATCAATTTGGGGAAAAGGGAATTGATTAGGTGTTCGATGCTGTTCTAAAGGGATTTCAATCTCACAAATAAGTTCTATGCAGATACACAATATTAATATTCATATAAATAAATAAATCAATTTATATATTTTTTTTAATTAACACGTGTCTATACATATTTTTGAATCATATACTCGATTTTCAAAGGCATTATTTCAAGAAAACATCAAGGAATTAGATAATATTTTTAGAGAGAGTAATGAAATAGAAATGTATGTGTTTTTCGGTATATGTTCACACACGGTTTAACTGATGAAATGTAAGCAGGATATTAAATAATGTCTAGAAGGAGTCTCGCTGCCCTAGATT
>CP092884.1:1601635-1645438 GCA_030710605.1 Cordylochernes scorpioides | reverse complement strand
CGAATTCAGAATGTGCAAATTATTCAAATAACAATTTGAATTACATTTTTCCATATGAAAATAGAGCAATCCATAAATAAATCTTTAATTAAAAAGGCATATATTGGATCAAAATATCATTTATTTTACCAATATTTCAGTTGGCTGAACGCCAACCTTTATCAAGGTGTTATAACATTTTGAAGTATGTTAACAACATGATGTTGACACACATTAATATGTTATAATACCTTGATAAAGGTTGGCGTTCAGCCAACTGAAATATAGGTAAAATAAATGATATTTTGATCCAATATATGCCTTTTTAATTAAAGATTTCGATATTTGGAAAACGATTATAATAATATATTAATGAAATTCTATCAACATAACAAACACTATTCTCTATAGGAATATATTAGAAATGTGTTTACCAGTACGTTTCCTCATTGTTTGACTTATCTGAATGAAATTTTGAAAGAAATGAAGGTGATTGATTCTATTCCTATATAGGCAAATCGGCCATGGAAATCAGGGCCGCGCCTGGAGTTTAGGCAGGGCTTCATTCGAAAAATTCCCTACAGTCTCCCAATGTCAAATTGGATGTTCTTCAATGTAACATCAATGGCATATCTACTAGTAAGAACAAGGTTAAACTGGATGAGATATTATCACTGGCGGACTCAAAAGGCGCTAATATCATTTGTCTGCAAGAAACCAAGCTTAAGCCCAACCACCTTTTTAAGGTAAAGGGCTTCAAAATACTGAGAAAAGACAGGTCTTCAGCAGATGGAGGAGGAGGGCTCCTGAGCCTCATCAAAGACCTTTCCTTTGAAGAAATTGACCCTCCTTCAACAACCCATACTGAACTACAGGCCTTCAAAATACAACTACCCAATCAGAGACCTCTAACAATTGTGAATACTTATCACCCACCCCAAAAACCAGGCCCAGAACTAGACTTAGTTGCACACCTACTTGACCTCAATATAATCATCCTTGAAGACTTCAACAGCAAGCATCAATCTTGGGGCTGTTCCCTCAACAACACTGAGGGCTCTATCCTCAGCACCTTCATTGATGACAACAACCTCACAATTGTGTCCCATGGTCCTAGCTACATCTCTCACTCCTATGGAACTCCGCAAACACTAGATCTCACCATCACCTCCCCATCTATGCAACAGTTCATAAAAAACAGCACCCTGAAAAGCATCGGAAGCGACCATCTCCCTCTGCTAACAGAAATCTCCACCTCCACTTCCCTCACAAAATCTTCACAAATACTTTTCTGGAACTATAAGAAAGCCTCCTGGAATTCATTTAAAACATTGTTAGATAGTCTTCTCAGCAAAATCCCACCAAATTCCTCTTTGGAAGACAGGTGGAAGAACTGGAAGTCTGCAGTCCTAATTTCTGCCAAACAAAATATCCCCAGAGGAAACAGAAAATTCTACATTCCTGGATATAGAGAGGTACTAGATCTTTTGAAAGATGAAATAGAAGATAGGAACCAAGTTTACCAAGACCTCATTGAGAACAACAACACCCTCCTCATCAGAGATTACAATCACCTTGCTGCAAAAATTAAGCTTAAGGCTGACCAAATCAAACAGAATAAGTCGATTGAACTCTGCTCTTCAATTGACCCAAAAACCTGCGACACGAAACTATGGAGACTACTACATGCCCTCAATCAGGACACTCCATCTCACAGCAGCTCAAATACCTTCAAGGATAATTCTGGAAATCCCCTCACAGACAAATACAGCATAGCAAATCATTTTGCCCACCATTACAGCTCCACCGCAAAACTTAATTTTAATTTACAGGATAAAATAATAGGTAGAAAATCTAGGCTCACCAGAAACCTTGCAAAATCCAAACCCAGCCACAACATTTTCAGTAAACCTTTTCAAGAGCATGAACTGGACGAAGCTTTAAGTCATCTTGACCCTACAAAAGCTCCTGGTCCAGACAACATCACTGGACCCATGTTGAAAAACCTCAGTTCCCATGCCAAACTAGAACTCTTAAGCATTTTCAATTACAGTTGGAGCTCGTCTACCCTCCCTAAAGAGTGGAAACATGCCACAATTATCCCCATCCACAAACCAGGCAAGCTTGAGAACCACCCAACTACAGACCTATCTCTCTGACCTCTATTCCCTGCAAAATCATGGAACACATGATTCTCAATAGATTAACTTTTACCTTAACCTCAACAACCTACTAGACCCTCATCAAAGAGCTTTTAAAAATTATCAAAGCCCAGAAGATTCAATCTTTTACTTCGCTCAACAAATCCAGGACAGCTTCCATCATAAACCTACAGAATCCACTATAGCAGCCTTCATCGACCTTTCCCAAGCCTTCGACAGAGTCTGGAAGGAAAAGCTAATTCTCAAACTCGACGAACTTGGAATAGAGGGAAGTATGCTGAGTTGGATCAGCAATTTTCTATCCAAACGCACCATACAGGTTAACTTCAACAACATCAAATCAAAAACCACTCGTATTTACCAAGGTCTACCCCAAGGATCAATCCTAAGCCCTATTCTCTTCAATATTTACCTAAATGATGTACACACTTTTATCAAACCGCCAGCTAAAATTGCCCTTTACGCAGATGACATAATCATCTGAGTCTCCAAAAACAACCTCTCCGATGCAGAACAATCTCTGAATAAAGCCATGAAAAATCTACAAAAGGTAACTCAGAAACTAAAATTATCCATCAACAAATCTGAAATCGGCCTCTTCACCATCAACAACCACCTTCGACACTGGACCCCAAATATTTTCTTAAATAATTCAAAATTTCAATATTCAGATTCCCCAAGATATCTTTGTGTCACACTCGACCCTGCGCTCACTTTTAAAAAACATATTGACACCATGATAAGCAAAGCCAAAAATAGGCTCAAAATCCTGAAAGAAATATCAGGCTTAAACTGGGGTGCAAATGCCAATATCTTACGCACAACGTACCTTGCACTCGTAAGACCTATTTTGGAATATGCTACACCAGCCTGGATCAATGCAAGTAAAACTAACCTATCCAAAATAGACAGAATCCAAGCAAGCGCAGCTAAAATTATCAGAGTACTTCGAGGATCCTGCCCAAATCGCAATGCTGAACTCGAATCCAACGTTCTTTCCCTGCACCTGAGGAGAAAAATCTGCTTTTCAAAATTTATAACAAAAAAGATTAACTCTCCAAAAGAACATATTACAGGAAAATTTATTAGAAATTGGGTCCCAAACCAAAGATTAAAACGCCCCACACCTCTCAACATGGCTCACAACTCTAATCTTTTAGACATCCCAATTAATCCCAAACACAGAACTTCCTATCCCCCACACAAAACTCGCAACAAACTCATCTGTTTCCCTCATCTACCAGACAATCCCCACAAACATGAAACTCAGCCAGAATTACTTAAAGCTCTTGGCCTCCAAATCATTGAGGAAAATAGCTCCCTTTTCGACATCACAATTTACACTGACGGTAGCCAACTTGAAACTGGACTGTCTGGCAGTGGAATTGCTATCTACAAAGATAAGATCCTGGAAAAAATCTCCCTCTCCCACCCTAGACATCTTTCAGTTTATAAATCAGAACTCTCTGTTATAGATACGGCTCTAAAAGACATCAACATCAACTCGCCAAGCTAAATAATAATCTACTACGACTCAAGAGCAGCCATTTATACCCTTCAAAGCTGATTCTCCAGTCAAGAACCTCTCCTCAAGAGCATTGCTAAGTCTGTAAACCGACTTCCAGCTAACAGCTCAGTCACAGTGCAATGGCTTCCAGCTCACGTTGGAATTCCTGGTAATGAGCTGGCAGACTCTCTGGCAAAGGCTGGAGCTCTTGGCCTACCTGAAGCAAGAGAATCCACCACCCAACTAGACGAAAGCGACCTCCTCCGTACCATCAAAACCCAATGCCTGCAGGATTGGAAATCTGATGCTGCACATGACTGGTACAGAGCAGGAGGGACAAGCACCGGTTCTGTCCTCCCAAGAGAACAACAGTCTTTGATTTCCAGACTTAAGTCTGGTCATCTACGGACAATGACTTTCCAGAATGGTTGCAAGGTTTTCCCACTATGTACTAAGTGCAATTCTCAGCCTGCAACCCCAAGACATATTATTGACAGTATTGACTCATCCATTGATGAGCTCTACTCTTCCCCGGCAGACACCATCAAAAATCTCAAGCTTTACAAGCTTGATACCTTAGTGATTGAGTGGAGATAAGAAAGAAGAAGAAGAAATGATGATACAATACTATCGATATATTTTAATCATTCCTTACTTTTACTATTACTAATAATAATAATATTGTCACAGATTAATTATTTTTGAATAATCTGTTACTTATCATCGCGTAAATATTTGCATAGTCATCACCCCTTACCATGCTTGTAAATTACCACTTGAAAAATCTTTTGACACATTTTGCAATATATAAGTTAAATAATTATTAAATTATTTTTAATTAAGCTTTTGGAATACTTGTCTTCTCTACCGTGATAATACACTGCGTGACATTGAAAATGGAACACCAAGAAATAGTGGCCAGAAAATTATGCAAATTTCAGGGTAGACGCGCCTAACCGAGTTATGCAAATGATGTAAAATGCGCAGCTCTCGTGCGCACATGGAGTAAGATATAAGGGAAGGAACTTGCAGAAAGGACAGTATTCGTGTCGTTATTTCTTCAAGGAAAATCATTGTAGAAATTTTGTTCTTGTGTCAAAAGACACGTGTAATAACAGAGAATGCCAGGTCATCGTAAACGGAGGCAGTTCAAGCAGACAAACGCTTTTACGAGGGGCATGGTGATCGGACTGAAAAGGGCAGGTTGGTCCATACGTCAAATCGCAGCTGATACACACCTTGGTGCGTCCACGGTGCACCGACTGTGGAGAAGATGGTTGGAACAAGGAAATGTGGCAATTTATAGGAATGTCGGTGCAACCAGAGTGACGTCAGCACGTGTGGATCGGCGTATCCTTCGACAAGCAGTGGCGGCCCCACAAGCCACTTGTACCGCCATCCTGCAACATGTGCAAGACACCCAAGATCATTCCATCTCGACCAGAACCATTTCCCGTCGATTGGTTTCTAATGGCTTGCACTCATGCCGTCCGCTAAGAAGACTGCCATTGACCCCACCGAATAGGCGCCAACGTTTGGAATGGTGCCGGGCTAGATCGACGTGGATGACGGAATGGCACAGGGTCGTGTTCTCAGATGAGTCGCGTTTCTGCTTGTCCAGTGATGGTCGCCGTATACGCGTGTGGCGTCGACGAGGAGAAAGGTCCAATCCGGCAGCAATTGTGGAACGCCCCACCGTGCGACAACGTGGAATCATGGTTTGGGGCGCAATCGCGTATGATTCCAGGTCACCTTTACTTCGTATTCAGGGCATTATGACGGCCCAACGATACGTTGATGATGTGCTGGGACCGGTGACACTCCCCTACCTTCAGGGGGTAACCAATGCCCTTTATCAGCAGGATAACGCCCGACCGCACACTGCTCGCATTAGCCAACAAGCTCTGCAAGATGTACAGATGCTTCCCTGGCCACCGTACTTTCCTGATCTCTCACCAATCGAGCACGTCTGGGACATCATTGTACGCCGTTTGCATGCCTTGCCACAGCCGCGTTCAGAAGAAGAACTGTGGCAAATGGTTGAGAGGGAATGGAGAGCCATCCCTCAGGACGCCATCCGTACTCTGATTGACTCTCTACCTAGACGTGTTGCTGCGTGCATCGCCGTCCGCGGTGGTCCTACTTGCTACTAAGCCGACGCCGTTCTCGCTCTGTATTATGACTATCATTTTGAAATAAAGATCACTTATTGTTCGTCCCTGTCTCTCTCTGTCTGCCGAGTTTCATCACTTTCTGGCCACTATTTCTTGGTGTTCCATTTTCAATGTCACGCAGTGTATTAATAATTAACTACTGTGTGTTTTAAAGTAATATTTTTGCTTACAATTTATATTTACTCCTTAAATACCCTGGTGAAGCCAGGTTATTAGGTTGGGGAAGTACTAACTACATCTATGTAACTTCAATAAAGGAGTTGTATCTTAGATATGAATTAATATAATTTTATTTCTATTGGGAATACAAATAAGTTTTGAGGGATTTGCAAAAGAATCCACAACAAATATTATATAAATAGCATCGGACCTTGTATAAGGTTTCATGTTAAGGCTTCATCATTTCCCCCAAAAAAATCAGAAGAAGTCTTTTCACTCAAGGTAAGGAACCTTTTTTTTTTTTTTGGTGCTCTAACCATGTCAACCTTTTTGCCAACAAAACACAATTTGCGGGAAGGCTGCTTTTTTGTATTAATTTGAAGAAAAGTGCAACTGATGGACATCGATTGCTGTGTGAGGCATATGGTAAACATGCTCTATCAATAAAATCATGTGAGTACTGGTTTCGGCGTTTCAAAAGTGGCGATTTTGACACCAGAGACAAAGAACGCGGAGGGAGGCCAATAAAGTTCGAAGACGCTGAGTTGGAGGCTTTATTGGACGAAGATTCAAGCCAAACTCAAGAGGAGCTCGCTGAAACCTTGGGAGTGACTCAACAAGCGATTTCGAACCGTCTCAAGATCATGGGTATGGTGCAAAAACAAGGAAATTGGGTTCCATATGAACTCAAGCCAGGAAACATCGAGCGCCGTATTTGCACGTGCGAACTACTGCTCAAAAGACAAAATCGGAAGGATTTTTTGCATCGAATCGTGACGGGGGTCGAAAAGTGGATTCACTACGACAACCCAAAGCGCATAAAATCGTCGGTTAAGCCCGGTCATGCATCAACTTCAACGGCCAAACCGAATATTCATGGCAAGAAGCTAAAGCTGTGCATCTGGTGGGATCAGCTCGGAGTGATCTACTATGAGCTACTTCAGCCTAACGAAACCATCACTGGAGAACGTTACCAACAACAATTGATGCGATTAAGCCGAGCATTGAAGATTAAACGCCCACTATATGCCAAAAGACATGACAAGGTGATCTATCAGCACGACAACGCTCGGCCACATGTTGCAAAAGTTGTCAAGGAGACTTTGGAGGCGCTTCAATGGGATGTCCTACCCCACCCGCTGTATTCACCAGACATTGCTCCTTCAGACTACCACATGTTCCGTTCGATGACACATGGCCTGGCCGAGCAGCACTTCACTTCTTACGAAGAGGCAAAAAATTGGGTCAATGTTTGGATCGCCTCAAAAGACGAGGAATTTTTTCGACACGGAATCCGTATGCTGCCTGAAAGATGGGAAAAAGTCGTAGCTGAAGATGGACAATACTTTGAATGAAATATATTGTACTGATTTCTCTGAATAAAGCTTCGAATTTATAAAAAAAATCCCTCAAAACTTATTTGTACTCCTAATATATATTTCGCGGCTTTTATTTATATTCATAATAACGATAATCTATGTTATTAAAATATGTATATATAGTATCTATGAATATAGAGATATTTTCCTCTTAAAAATATATCTTGTGTATGTATGTAGATAAATCCATCACAACTATTGATTTATTATTGTGATAAAGGTAATCGTAATTCCCACCGGAATAAAATTGTGCTTTAGCACTTCTAGATAGGCATCCTTTATTTAATTTATACTTTATGGATTGAGAGATTTTCTGAAATCTGATTGAAGTGTCATTCTACTATGGCAGCCTTAGAGTAGAATTTACATAGAAAACTTCCAGTTGACGTGTTCTAGATAATGAAAAACAGACAAGTGCAGATCTGAGTCCTTGGCAAACATAAATTTCAGCGTCTGAAAATAGGTGTCGGAATGACTCTCCTGCGACAGTTTGTTTTCTTATACTAATTAATAGTCATGAGGATTTCCAATTAATGTACAATTATCATCATCTCATTTTGTGTTTATTATTGAAATTTGATTTTTGAAATTATTTCTTTCAGATTGATATATAGTAATTCTAATGAATATTATTTATTAAATTACTCTGGGAAAGAATTAACTAAGGGGACGAAGATTCACTATTTGATTTTTAAAACAAAATTTTATTTTAATACATATGCAATTGGACTTGTCGATGTACGGAGGTGAGGGGTAGGCATCGTAAAGATCGGCGACCTCTTAGATTATGCTCTCTCAGTCGACTATTGATGGTCATTTTGGACACTTGTGTGCCGGTCACACGTTGGAAGGTAGATAACGTCGAATCCGGCGCAGCGACAGCCGTTCTGACAATCACTCTGTCCTCCCGTTCTGTTGTGTCCCTTGGTCGACCGCTGCCGTCCTGACGTTACCTCCTTCCGTTGTTGACCCACTCTTGCCAACATCGTCTAATAGCCGCATCACTTCGACACAGATGTCGCGCGATTATTCGATTTGATCAACTGATGTTTTCAATTCAATGGCACGCCCTCTATCACACTCTGACATATGTTCATGAAAAGCGTCAATCTTTTGTCGAGGCATTGATACAGTAGAAATAGGCTTATTACGAAATATTTAAATGGACATTTTGATAATAAGCTCGTGCCTCACAGAATATAGCCTAGAATAGGCATGGTAGATAGGCGATCAAATATCAAGCATTTGCATGTTTGGTCTAAACGTCTTCATATACATATTTTGTATAAATTAGACAACTCCTTAAAGTCATTATATTCTAAAATGTTGTTATTAAAGTGTATAATGTTGTTTAGTGTATAATGTGTGTTGTATTGAAATTGAAAGATCTATATATGAAATATAAAAATATATTATCAAAAATTATTTTTAAGCTATTTTAAGAAGGTGAATATATAATTAGTAGAAATCCAAGATGTAGCTATTCCTTTTATAAATAATTCCTTGGTTCTTTATTTAAAATTATAAATTTAACAAGAATTATAATTTTAAATGTTAAATTTGATTATGAATTATTTTATTTTATAAATAAAAATTTTAAATCTTTTGAGAATAACAATGGAGTAAACTAAATTTATTGTTATAAGAAAACAACTTTTCCTTTATAAATATGACCTCCATAATTACAGGGTGTTTCAAAATAATGGAGTTAATATTTGATTTATACTAACATGAAAGTATTGGATAATTTGTTTGTTGGATTCTCCATGTTTTCATGTACCATTATGTTAAGTTTCGCCTTTGTGCTAACTTATTTTGTCGTGTTTTTACGATGTCAAACAATCATAGTGCTATTATTGAGCTGTTTTGTCAAGGAAATTGCCAATGTGAAATTATTTGACTGCTCAAAGTGCCTCAACAAACTGTGCCCAAGTTCATCTATCGCATCAATAAGCTTGGACATGAGAGCGACCGTGCTGGAAGAGGAAGAAAGCGCATCGCCAAACCTCCGCCAACCGTAAAATAATCAAAAAGCGACTTTGAAGGTTTCTATAAGAAAATTCGCCATAATCAAGTCGTCAATACATCGAATAGCGAAAAAAAAAACTCAACCTCAAGGCGTACAGGCTCCAAAAATTAAGCTTTTCATGAAGGAGAACAAATGTGTATGGATAAAGATATGGCGCTTGCTCGAGAGCTTTTTGTCTGTGAAGAGGATGCGCTCCCATCGCTGACAACTGGTCCGATGCTCGAGTTGATGGCATTTCTCCATCCATACACACTTGTTCTCATACCTTTTTCTCCATTTTAATTTTCACCGTTAACTTATCTACTTAATTTTTTTCTATTTAATAAATACTGGTAATTAAGTATATATTTTATATGGTTGAAAGGCCATTTCCACTCTTCCCCATTCAAAATACTATTTTTTAATTCATTTTTTAACAAATAGGTAAATAGATAAAAATGGAGTTTAAAATATAAACTATTTAATGCCTATTCGAATTAAATCAATAAATTGAACTGATTTTCACAATTTGGACAGAAAAGGATGAGAGATATGACCATATATTTATAACTAGCCGAATGACCCGGGCAACGCCCGGGTTTTACCCTATTAAATGTACCCTATTCAAATACTATTCGTTACAATTATAAATTGGCGCCGTGGATGTCACTTTTGTGAAACGTCCCGCTCCAAACTTTGTGTCTGAGAAGCGATATTTTTATAGAAAGATGATCTGGCTTTTGTTTTCTGCTCGAATGAATGTTTTTCCTGTTAGAATTTTGTTCCTGTATACAAAATAATGAACTGGTTTCACCCGTGGTCTCTGCTTTTTATAGGCGGTATTGTATATGATCCTGTCGACTTACTGTGGTGATGCAAAATGATCCTGTCGACTGTCTGTGGGGATGAGTTCATCAAGTCGGATGACTGTTGTGTGGTATGGTTAGATGCAGTCGTGATGGCCACAATGATCAGTGGTTTCAGGCGTGAATGGGATAGCACAAAAAGACGAGGCATGTTGGATGTCACCTCAGAGATAGCAGCTGACACCTGTCGAGGGGTCTGATCTATTCTAGTGTCAGAGAGGAACTGTCGGTAATCCGACTATGTTTACCGGACTGACGTTGTAATTGGAACCTTTCTCCTATCTGGGCGCTGGCTGTCACTCAATATAATTTAATTATTTCGTTTTTTATTACATTATGGCCAAACTGGCGAGTTAGGTTGTGTCTTCAATTTTGGTTGTTACACAATAACTATATTACATATGGGGTTGTTAAGTATATATTGAAATTTATTACAACATATGTATATAATATTACTAGACGGGTGACCCGGGCTTCGCCCCGGGATTGACCCGTGTGCATATCTACCCGAGTGATATATATTTAGATAAGATTTTTTAAAATAATTGTTTGTTATTAGCATTATCTATTTGTTTGCATCAGCATAATTTAATCTAAATTGTACTGGAATAAAAATATCCACTTTAAGTACTTGATAGAGGGCGCTGTTCGTGAGCTAAGTAGAATAATTTTAATATATAGTTTTAATAATTGATTTATATATTTTTTTAAATAGCCTATCGTCTTCCCCGTATTTTTTTTTACCTATGTATGGAAATTTTGGTTTGAATTAGTGAATTACTGCGAATTTGTATAACGGACATATATATATATACAAACAAACAAACATACAAACATTGATTTTTATATATATAGATATAATCTAAATATAAAAATATTCTATAATTTAAAATATATATTGCCACGTTTTTTATTTTTAAAACGCTAATTTTCTGTTTTGTAAAACTTTAATTTTAAAGTTCATTATTTTAAAAGTGAAATGTTTGTTAATGGAATAGACATTTTACCTCAACTCATTTTATTCCGCTTTCTTTTACAAGCCATTTGTTTTTTTTTTATATCTATTTTTACATATCGTTTTTTTATTGAGTTTTTACTAACTTTGCATGTACATCATTGACTTTTAATGAATGAGAAAAAGAAATTGAAAATAAACATATGAAAAATTGAAGTAACACCTTAAAGGAATTTATGTACAATTGAAAATTGTTTTTTGTAACGTCTCAATATATTTTTTTTCATTCATTGATATTTCTACTTGTTTTTAACCATAGTTTTAGAATACGCAGACTTTTAATACTTGTTGTAAGTAAATATGTAGTTATCTAACCTATTTTTTGAAATTCACTAATATAGAATTCATTTCATAAATTCTATAAAACTGTGAAAAAATGTATTTTTGTAATTTTCTTCAAGTAATTTAAAATTAAAACTACTTGATAGTAAATAATTATTCTTCTGCTTTTCTTTCAAGATGACACGACTGCAAACAATGCCATTAAGTACTCATGTACTCAAAAGAACCAGCAATTTATTTCTATCTCAAAATAATATTTATTATAACATATATATACACTGATGATAACTATTCTTAAAACAATATTCGTTTGTCAAAATTTAACTTGGATAAAACCCGACTGAAGCCGGGTAAATTCGCTAGTTATGTAAAATACCTCAACTGGATAAATATACAATTTCTTAAAGATATTGTCCAAAATTTTTCTTTTAAACATTTTTATCAAAAATATTTCCGGCTTCTAGGTGGTCTGGAAATGTGTTATATGTAGGTGACTACTTTATATTGAATAAAGACAAAAAGATCAAATATTTCCTCTACCACCATAAAAACAGCGGAGAACGAACATCTTATATTGAGTAAAGAAGTAAAAAAATGAAATGAAACATCAAAACTCGATAATTTATTGCTTCCTATCAATTCACCTAAAGTGATGATAAAAGTCTCATGCCACTTTTTAGTCATATAAGTGTTTATAATGGTGGCGCGGAGTCTTCAAAATATTTTTCTTATATTTATTTAAACGAATCAAGTTTGGAAAAAAATTCCAGATCTTTGATGGATTATTTACATGACCTTAATTTTCAAACAATCAAAAGAGCTAAGAGGATGTACATCCTTATTTCACTCCAGATATTGTGGCCAAAACACCCGGCATTGATTAACTGACAGAGTTCCCTATTTTAATGAGAAGTGCTGATAAATATGGATCAGAATTGATTAAAAAGTCGATTTTGACTACTGTCTCCAACTGTTCCATCGAACTTTCAAATATTTTTCCGTATTTACATATGGGTTATTAAGAAAATATTTTCAAAGAATATATATGAGATATTTTATATTACTTAGAGAAAGAGAAAGAACGCTTCACAAGTTTGCGTGTCATTCTTGCGCAGGGGCCATGCTAATCTCTGTATTTTAGTATATGTACCGCTGAACAAGAGAACATTTTCGATATTTATTCTAATTAAACACACATAATACCTTTCTAATTTGAAATCACTTATTTACTATAATAAAAATATGGCATATAATTCTTTCCGTTTATTTTGATGAAAGATAGAGGGAGGGACCTTTCTATTCATATATCAATATATACTTCCAGGCTAAATAATCTTTTTATATGAAGAAAGGTCGCTTCTTCAGACAAAATAGACGCTGAAACTGAGCTCCATCTATTGACTGCATATCCGCAGCTATATGAATTTCTGGTCCAGCACAATTATCCTTAGGGATGTAAATGATACAACAGAGCTCCTCGTTTCAGACTGAAATGGGTACAGAGTGGAGTCAACAGACGAGTGGACAGGGCTGCGAAGAAGGCTGCTGATTCTGCCTTAGAACCTTCCATCCTGCCTCGAACTCTTGCTCCCAATCGTACGCGTAATGCTGCTCCGTGACAGAGATGTAGTCCTAGGACAGCTCGACCATATCTCTAAGGAGGATTGCTTCCGTCTCTTGGGCTTTGTGTCAAAGATCCGCTATGGATCTTTGGTAATTTTATCATATTTTTTGTGGGCATAATTGAAATAATATATGATTCTTAATATATTATTATTGTGCAGGCTGTGGACATACCTTTGGCCTTTTGATTAAATGCATAATCTCCTGGGAATATGGTGCCTGTGTTGGGCCGCATTTCTGAAAATACACAAAACCAAGTTGTTTTATTTAGTTTAGTTTACTTTCTTAGAGATTATATAAATATATAGTTGAGTAATTGGCTATGTGGGTAGGTATGTTTGGGCCTGGTGTTAGCTTCTAAACGACTGAATCAATTTCCGTGTATTTTTCTTACCTGTGTAAAAGGTAGGGCAAAGCGATGTTTAAAATGATTTAGTGATTAGACTTTCAGAACGTTTCTTGTTTACAATTTAAAGCCTATAAGTGCATAAATATTATTTTATGCCATTTTAGAATGTTATCAATGGTCATAAGTAACAAGTGTTCATGTCCCTACGTATCATTGCTTTATAACTGGTCGTTAGAAAATAGCACCGCGTATTTTTATTCACTACTAGCCGAATGATCCGGCCCGGCTTTTACCCGAAAGCATTTCTTGTCCCTACACCGTCATTACGTCTAAGGTCACTCTTGTGAAACGTCCCACTCCACCTCCCCCATACACCAATCCCCGTCGCGCTGTGAGGGGGGGGCCATCCTCCCGCAGCTGGATTCCACCCATCTTCCCCAACTTTACTTCTCGCAGTTAGCGCAGTGAGGCGCTGGTTGCGAGTGAAATAGGGAAATTTGTTTATAACTCCAGTAATAACTCCAAGTATATTCGAGATAGAAGCCTGAAATTGTGTCTATAAATATTTCCAGATTCAACTCTATGTGCTATTCAAATTTAAGCTAGAATTGTTACGTATTGTGAACGTGTATAGCCGACAAACATATATATGCAACTAATTTATTGAGCATCCTGAAATTGCATAGAACAAAATAAATATTTGAGTTTTCAATGAACAATAGCCTTTATTTTTTTCGATACACCTTTTCAAAATGAAATATCTGACTAAAACCTTAACATAAGCAGTTTCTCACAATTATCATGACGCTTGATGCCCAACAGCTCATCTTTGGTTGTGATTTTATATATTTTAGTATCTCTTTTGTTTAAAAAATATATATTAACAATCAACAATTTAAACTATATTTCATTATGGTTTATACCAACTTGAAGCCATACACACTTTGCATTTGATCCAATAAATAAATATTTGCACAATCAAAGTACAATTTTCTTCCTCACCAAGCTGAACTTTTTACTTTAGATTTCCAAGTCTTAATATGTTTGTTCACTTAGTAAAAATAACGTTTGGTAAAGTAGGAAGATTACCAAAATGAAACTTCGGTTTTTTTTTGTCTCCAGCTTCGTGTTTTTTTCATTAGAAATGCATCATGAACAAGTTGCCATCACGTGAGCAGATTGTTTGTGAATTTGATCTTGCGTTTTATGTTAAAAACACCTGTTTCGACTTCTTTATTCGAGACTTTCTAATAGTTTGTTAACATTATTAAATGACATCTTATTTAAAAGATGAATAATTAACGTATTTTGCTTCCTGCCGAACTTCTGTTCTGATCTGAAGACGAGGATTCAACTCTAGGAGCCGCTTCATGGATTCTCACAGAGAGATTCGTGCATTCAAAATACATGGCCGAAATTTTGATCAGAATTGATGATCTCTTTATGCTTAACCTTAATCAAAAGGACGGTGTTCCGACTACCTGATTTACATTTCAGCAGAGATTTTTGAAATAAAGTGCAAATATAATTTGAGATCATTATGACTAGAGAGGTTTGTTATTCATAGATTCAAGCTTGTCCAAAATGTTGCCTACTATAACTATCTTATTATAACCTATCAGTTTTATTGAAAATTGCTTTCTACCGCCAAGTCATAAGATTAGATTCCCGCTATATACCATAGTTCCTTGTATCTACCTCGTGGTTAAGAAATCATCATGTTTATCTACTGTAGCGATACACAGATCTATCAGCTAAGTAAGGATGTGTGTAACTGGAAGTTAATTAGCTACAATGTTACAACAACTTCACAGTCGATCGATCGTACGCTGGCACCGACCAGCACCGTGTAGTTGGGCTCTGTGGCTAGCACTTGTTTAGCACCTTTACAGACGTATGCTAAATATAAAACTTCGCGTGAATTTACTTTGAAACACCATGTCCAACTTTTTATAATATTATGCAACATGGTGCAATCTAGTTAATAAAATTGTATTTTCAATGTGTTTGCCACTTTTTTTGTTTTGTTTTTATAATTTCGACAGACCTTGTTGAAATGAGAAAACTATTTATTTCGAGATAAATATCCTTCATACACACACGGGAATTAACTTTTCTATAATACATATTCATTCCTGCCTTTACAATTTAACAAAATCAATAAGCAGCTCAGGGCCAGGTCTCTTTTAACTATTTTTTTATTTCTCAAGATTTCGGACTAATATGTCCTTCAACAGGAGACTTAGAAGTACCAATTCAGGCCAATTATAGGTCTCCTGTTCAAGGGCATATTGACCCGAAAACTTTATAAATTAAAAAGTTAAAAAGAAACCTGGGCCCTGGGCTACTTATTGATTTTGTTAAATTAACTTATCTACGCCGCTAGAGATAAGGGCCATCTGTGATGGATTCTTAACAGAATTTTTTACTCATTTCACTGAGAAAGAGATTTGTAGAAATAGACTTCAACTATATATAAGAGGTGTTGAAATACACATTCGCCGTGTGTTATTGTTTCATTGACTAAATTGGAGTAAAACAACAAATATATTGGTATAAAAAACACAAAACTAAACAATAGTTTATAGATTGTTAAAGACTATAATTGTAGGTATTCTAAAACGGGCGTCCGGAAAATTTCTTGATGCAATTACAAATACTATGTCTGCATTAAAACAATAGCAAACAGATTAGCCTTGTTGTAGCGGAGATAACATTTATTTAGGGTCAATAACGCCTCGTCGTCGAACCGTGTCGATTCGGCTCCCATCGCTAGCTACTGTACAAAGGTATGATTCACTTTGCACAATCTATACTGTAGCCGGTTGATCGGATTCATAGCTTCCCAACTCTTCGAGAGAATATGGTTTCACGGGCTACTAACCGGAGTGTAGGATTTTTGAGCCTAACGTTTTGAGTAAATCTACGAGTTGAGGTAAGAAAAAAAGGCTTTCATGCTGCTAATCTGGCATGTTGGCTTCATGGCCATTCTCGTGACACAAAATATGTTTTCATTCCCAAGGTGCTAAGTAGCGATTTTTGGTCTGGCCAGAATACGTAACAGTCATTCTTGTAGTCTTGAGTGCTGCACGGAATCGGCGTGATCGCAAGACATCGCTATCTCTCAGCCTAGATGATGTTACCCGAACGGCGGATAAATGAATGACTGACATACGTCAAATCTTTACTGACAGACACCTCGACGCGTCCACAGTGCACCGGCTATGGCGAAGATGATTCGTTATCAATGTATAATTTTCCCTAGTACACGTGACCATGATAATCATGGTGGATAATAAACTGCTGGCCACCGTAAATGCAACACCCTGAAAGAAGCATGCAAATAACATGAAATTTGCAACATGCATTAGAGGAGGTGAGATATGCAAATGATTAGAATTTCAGCCCAGACGCACAAAACGCGCACCTGTGGCTCCACTTCAAAGCAATATTTAAGGCTTGGAGATTTAAAACGATTTCAAGTTCGACAATTGTGTGTTTTCTTTTGTGTTTAAGAAAACGATCAATTATGCTTCGTAGAAAAAGCAATCATCTTTTGATCAAATATCCGATTTCGACAGAGGAAGGATAGTGAACTACCGAGATTGTGAAATATTTTTCAGGGAAATCGGTAGTCGTGTTGGACGAAACCGAACAACTGTAATACGGATATGTGATCGTTGGATGCAGGAAGGTACGACGGACCGACGTGTTAGATCGCATCCACCTCAGTGCACCACTTCACGTGATGACAGGCAAATTGTGCGCATGGCAGTGACAGATCACTCAGTCACATCACGAACCGTAGCACAGCACATTCAGTCTGTAACGCATCATCCAGTGTCTGCGCGTACCATTCGACGCCGTTTACAGCAGAATGGTCTGTCCACAAGTCGTCAATTGCTTCGTATACCCTTGACGGAGAACCACAGACGTCTCCACCGCCGATGGTGCGATGAAAGAAGGATGCGGACGGCAGAATGGAATTGTATTTACTGACGAGTCACGCTTCTGTCTGCAACACCACGATGGTCGGATTCGAGTCTGGAGACACCGTGGAGACAGGATGCTGAACAGCTGCGTTATGCACAGCCACACTGGTCCTGCACCGGGTATTATGGTATGGGGCGGTATTGGATATCACTCTCGTACTCCTCTAGTACGCATTGCCGGTACTTTAAACAGCCAACGCTACATCTCCGAGGTGTTGGAGCCAGTTTTCCTTCCTTACCTTCAGGGCTTGCCCACAGCCATATTTCAACAGGATAATGCGCGACCACACGTGGCACACATTGTCCAATGGTTCTTCGTCAATCGCCAGATTGAATTGCTTCCCTGGCCGGCTCCTCTCTGGATCATTCGCCGATAGAAAACATGTGGTCAAAGGTTGCTCAACGATTGACCCAGATTACACCCCCAGCTGCCACACCAGATCAACTTTGGCCATGTGTGGAAGCTGATTGGTCTGCTCTACCCCAAGAACACATCCAAAGCCTTTTTGAATCAATGCCGAGGCGTGTGGCAGCGGTGATCTCCAACAATGGCGGCTACTCTAGCTACTGATTCTGGCAGGAACCACACTTCGCAGAAGTCTATAAATTTAATTATTTGATACTTGGTCAACATGTAATCTACAAAATAAATTTCGTTGTGATTATCTCTTGTCTTTCTTGGTGTTGCAATTTGGGTGGCCAGCAGTGTAGTTGGCGACTGCTTTTACTCTGAGTGCACCGCAAGTCTATACATTCAGAAAACAGTTCGACTTTCTCACTAAAAATTGAATCAAAGTCCCGTTTGGACATTAGCACCCACTAGCGGGGTTGGGCTTTTACAAGAATTGAGGGATAGAGAAGCACTTTTTGTTCCAAACAGTTCCCATTACGGAATTCAATCCAGGGTGGTGGCTGTGGACACTCGACGGTTTATACCATCGTCCACCGGCCTCCTGATCTGATTAGCTATCACGAGGAATCCAAAACTATTATTACTATCGTTATCATTTTATGTTCTTTTCAAATTTTTAAATCACTCTTTTAGAGTAATAATTAAATATACAATCATAACAAATGCCTAGTGGACATGGCATCTACCCGGTAAGCGGTACACTGTGGGTTCGATTCCCATCCCTGGACACTTTTATTTTCCCGTTTATCATTACTCTTCACAATTCATCCTTTCATACCTCATCCATAAGGTTAGAAATAATCGTTATTTCTTCTTAAAATAAATTTCGATTTTTTTGTTGAAAAGAAACCATGCGGGATGGTTTTCAAATGTTTTACAATCACAAGCCGCATTATATTATATTGTATTATAACAAATAATATTTGTTAATGAATTCTTCATTGCTCAAACATTCACAAAGTTGAGTCGGTGGACAAGTGGTTAAAACCATCGAATCCCGACAGCCATGAACCGAGATCGAATCCCGCATTGGACACTTTGTTCTAATATGGAAATAACCTTCACGGAGAGAGAGAGTATTCATTGTTTTAAATGTCATAATCTAGGTTTTGTGCTTTTTGAGCGGCACCTAGTAAAGTTAGTCCGGAACCATTCTGGAACATTCACAAAGGTATATCCAGGTCATAATATTGAAGCGATGCAGCAGAGAAATAGAAGAGAAGACGTGGGGAAGCCAAGAGAGAAGGTATGCCGGGGCTCCCTCAGGGAAGTGTGGATTGACAAATGCCAGAGTAAGGGGTGGCAGACAGGAGAGGGAGTCCAGCTGGCGTCGCCGTGGGGAAGGGATCAGCCGAGCCCAGCTGGTGCCGCAGTGGAAGGAAGCTGGCCGGCCTGCCGAGGATTTGTGTGTGCCGAGAAGACATGGCAGTCTGGGGAGAGAAGTCTGTCTGAGAAGTGGGCTCCGAACGTGTGGCCGTATGGACTGACCGGGAAGGCGGTAGCGGAGAAGGATCCCTCTAGTGGCGGACATTGAAGGCAAGTTAATCTTCTACTGTATAGTTACTTATCTACTCTTTTAAGCTCTTGTAATAAATATACCGCACTAAGCTGTATCCTAAACGAATCCACATTGTTCTCTTAGAACCTTGAACGCAAACATTGACGGCTGAGAAGCGTCGTAACAATATATTGTCAAGAGGCTTTGCGGCTCCAATCACGAGAGGCCCCATGGGACGCTTGTCAATCATCCCTAGACTCCGGGGGTGGGGGCCACAGGTGTGAGGGGTTCTCGGAATCTGATCGGCGGGGCGGCTGACGACGCTCATTAGGATTATCTTTAACTTGGGGTAAGTTGTATATTATCTAACTCTCTCTCTCTCCCTATAAATGCCGCTTATAATAAATTAATTATTCCCAAACTTGCCCTTGCTTTATTTATCTCCGCGACAATATAACTATAATGAGTATTACACTTGGATAATTCAAAGCCCATGGAACAAAAAAATATATATTCGAATTATCCAAAAATTTGAATTAAAAACCGAAATTCTATGTATAAGAAATTTAGGTACCAAGATAAATATTCGAATTAAAGTGGTTTTCGGATTAAAGACGTTCAAATTATCCAAGTTCTACTGTATTCGAATTTTAAATGGCATTTTATTTTCTAAATATACATTCAAGTAAAAATTCACTCGGGTAAAACCCGGGTGTTGCCCACGTGATTCGTCTCTTTCTCTCTCTCTCTCTCTAGTATAATAATATAATAAAGAAACACAGCACGCTGATTGGATAATAAACTCAACAACCTCAGAGCCAATTGGTTCGCATTCACGTGACCTTAATCAGCCAATCAGTTCGCGCATACAAAAAGGATACCATAAAAATGGTATAATCAATAAGTTCCAGTAATGACCTAATAAAAAATACAGCCGATAAAAAATATTACGTCTATTGAAAAAAAGGAAATAATTTAACTCCCCCCCCCCCCCAGGGTACGTAAATATTTGCTCGTACGTCGCACATTCTTTTATATAATTCTACTTTTAGAAGACATAGCAGTAACATAGCGCGCAGCTAAATTAAAATGGAACAACGTTTGAAATTCTATTTTCGAATAGGTTAATCAGCCAGTGAGAGCTTTGATTTGTTACAAAAAGTATTTGAAGAAGACTCTTTTAAAAGAAGAACAGAATTTGAGAGAAAGAGAATGATTCAAAAAGTTTAAAGATGGCCGAACTTCCGTGGAAGACGACATAAGTTGTGAACGACCAAAAAAGTGAATGTCCCTGAAAATGCGGAAAATTTAAAGCCCTGGTTTTTCAAAATCGGAGAATAACAATCAGAGAATTGTCCAAAAAGGAGCGTCATTTGGGATATTGCCACGTGGAAAATTAGGAAAGACAAACTTCAGAATGGCACAGAAATTTATTTCAGACAAGAACAAACTATGAATGGTAAACAAAAGATAAGCCACGAGGGAAATTTACAGAGTAGCAAAATATAAACATAAAAATGACTACTCTGCTAATAAAAATAATAAAATTAATAAATACTTTGTTACAATATGCCATCCATTATCCATGTTGATTGGGCCTAAACAGATGATCATGCAAGTTTGTCCCTTGGGTATTAACCCTAGAGCACACATCGAATGTATAATAAATGCTATTGGTCTCTATGCTGAACATGCCATCTTTTTCAAAGTAGAAAAGGTTAAAATCAGTTGCCTTCCCACTGGATTAATCTCGAAGATGTTTCCTTTTTCGAAAGAAAAAAAATGTAATTTGTTAAACCCTTAAGCGAAATACAGAAAAATTAATAATTGTGCTGACGAACTATTACACCATGCTGAATAAATGGCAGTTTCTGAAGCAACAGTGAAATAAGTCTCAAAAATTTTAATCGAACTTATTTTTAAGTCACGATGCTCCAAAGTACGTCATTAGTGACAGGGTCTTACAATTCTCTAGCAATTTGATTTAAAAAAAAAAAAGATAAAAAATCACACTGCACAACGAGCTACCATTCCGAGACAGATGGATTAACGGAACGGCTAAATAGAACTTCAGGTAGTGTGATCAATATTGTAGCAAAGTATTTATTATGTTATTAACAGAGTATCATTTTTATGTTTATATTTTGTTAGTCTGCAAACCTTTGATTGCTTATCTTTTGTTTATCATTCATAGTTTGTTCTTGCCTTAAATAAATTTCAGTCATCTTGAAGTTTGTCTTTCCTAATTTTCCACGTGGCAATATGGATGTGAACACGGACAAGAAGACCAGGGAAAAAATCTTCCCATTTATCACCCACGCGTACAATACCACGACTCAAGAAACCACAGGCTACTGTCCATTTTTCCTGTTATTTGGAAGCGAGCCCATGTACCACTTAAACGATGAGAATATCTCTGCGGGCATCACAGATAATTACAAGATAAATAATAAGGACGAGAGAGACAGTTATTTAGATAACACAGAGAAATTCCAGAAAAGAATGAAAATAAACTATGAAACAGGACATTTAGTGCTAGCTTATAAACCAAAAATTTGGAAATATGAAAACTAAATATTTTGGCCCATATTCGTATATATACTCTATAAAAAAATCGACGCACCAAGAAGGAATTGTCCTATTTATTTGAAAATATGTACACAAAGACGTTTCGACCAAACATGCAAATAATTGAAATTTTATAGCCATTTTATGCGAAGCAAGAGCTCCAGAGCATCTCAACTACTCATCTAGAATGAGTATTCTAAACTTAATATTCGGCGCGGCACAAGCTGATTTTCAAATTTTTCGTTTAATATTTTTGCGAAAATCCGAAAGATTCGGGATGATTACGAACATATGTCAGAATTTGAAAGAGATCGGGACATTGAATTGAAAGAGGCTGGTTGGTCAAATCGACTAATCGCATGGCGCTTGTGTCGAAGTGATGCGGCTATTAGGTGATGTTGGCAAAAGTGGGTCAACAACGGAAGAATACAACATCAGTACGGCAGCAGTCGACCAAGGGACACAGAAGAACGGGAGGATAGAGAGATTGTCATAACGGATGTCGCAGCACCGGATTCGACGCTATCTATCATCCGACGTGTGACCGGCACACGAGTGTCCAAAATGACCATCAACAGACGACTGAGAGAGCGGAATCTAAGAGCTCGCCGACGGTAACGATGCTTACCCCTCACAACAGTACACCGACAAGTCTGACTACAGTGGAGTCGGGAGCGATCAACTTGGAACTGCTCTGAATGGGGACGTATAGTCTTTAGTAGGACTCTCGTTTCTTAATATGGCCTGATGACCTTCGCAAACATGTCTGGAGACGTCCTGGATAGCGTGTCGAACCTGGCCTTGCTTTCGAACACCACACAAGTTCACAACATGGTGCTATGGTCTGAGGTGCCATTTCATTTGATAGCAGGACCCCATTACTAATCATTCCTGGAATTTTGACAGTACAATAGATATCATTTTATGAATGTTTTGTTGCCGTTTCTCTCACATCTTCCCGGGCCTACTTTTCAACAAAACAATTCTCGGCGACTCACGGCACACGTGTTACTATGGATTGTTTTCTATCTTGTAAACTCTTCCGTGGCCAGCAAGGTTGTCTGTTCTTTAACTCATAGATCAGATCTGGGGCGTCATGGGAAGGCGATTTCAACCATCCCAATGATTGTGGTGGAAAATATTTTGGAAGATTATAAATAATAAAGTTATGTGAAAACATTTTCTAGTGCCCTATGTATATTTGATGTATGTTTTCTGTAAGCTCAAACCTGGCGTGTTGCTGCGGAGCATTTACCTCTCTCTCTTTCTTTATTTTGATAAACATCCATTTCATAAGCATCATTCCTCACCAGCGACGGCCCCTTGATAAAACAGAACTATCTCCGCACATCTCGACGTTCACACGACGTTTGACCAAAGTGGCCGGTCGAGGGACTTACTGTTGTTGAGCAGAAGATGATGGCCGGCATTCAGCGTCGTCCCATGTCAAGGGCGCTATGGATCTGTCCCGTTGCCCCCCAACGGCCCCAATACAGTAATTATTACAAGAGTCGACCTTCACAATCGATTCTGCCGCTCTTCAATAAAAAATCAGACCTGACTTTCCAATTCAGATCGACGCGGCTAAATGAAAATCGCTAAAAGTTTAAAACTTCCCTATCGACCCTTACCTAAGACCGTGGTGAGGAGACAACACCGCGCTGTCCAAACTCTAGTTTTCTCCGCAGCAGACACATCTGTGTCGTGTTGGAATACACAGTGTCACGTATAGGTTATGTAACTACGTGAACTAACTATCTGTGAAGTGATGCACTGAGCAGCTGAAATGTCCCGAATTTATCAGTGATCAACTGTAAGTTGTACAACTAGGAAACACGTTATCGTTCTGTGACACTGAACAACGCAAATTATATTGACAAATATTTGTACCCTTATCATATCTTATCTCAGGTTTTATTAGAAAGAATTTTGTTGTTTATTTGTTGAGTGGACTGATCTCCCACGCCTTCTCATTGGACGAATGTGGCCATGTTTGTACATAAAAGAGAGTTGAAACGGAATGCGAGGTGTGTTCGAGTGGAGACGCTTAAAGCGTTCTCTGTGAGCTTTTCTGGTTACCTCCTCGCATACTTGTGAAACCCCGGTCCGCTCCTCATCAACGCTGCAAATAAAGCATAAGTACTGATTTTATTTAACAAATAGTGTTTTCCCCCCCTTTTTGTCGTTGGTGTTGTACTTTTGAGTGTACCTTTTTCTGTGTTTAAGTCACTCTTACTGTAGGCCCCAGTCTATTCCATTTTTGTGTGTTAACCCGCGTAATAGTAACTTTTGTCATTGGCGAGCCCTGCCAGGATTACTGGTGTTTGCACGTGTAAATTCCTGTAATTTTCTCGTGCGTTTTTTTTTTTCTTTGTTTGAGTGGTTTATTATTTATTATTTTTTTAACTCCATCATGTTTGTGAACTCTATGCTTAACTTGTCAGTGTTTAATGGGGCTGATATCGAGTCTTTCATTCGAGAAGCCGAGCTTAAAGCTCGAGTAGGCAAATGGGATCCTGAGGTCAAAACACTGCTCATGTTCGAGTCTCTATCCCCTGAAGTTAGGTTGAGCTTAGAGGAGATGGGTATCCGTAACGATAGCAGTTTCGAAAGTATTGTTAGTAAACTGAACATACTGTACCCTAAAAGGCGCCTGGTATTAGGGAATGCCTTAAATTAATAGAAGGTCTTAAGCAGAGAGTTGGGGAAAGTCCTATGGTTTTTAAAGAAAGATTCCTGGCCATTAGATAATTGAGCCGAGAGGTTAAGGGTGATGCGGAAAGCAAAGGAAACTGTCAGACAGTTTATGTCAGGTAATTCTGTTAAAAAGCTTATGATTCCTAGGCCACCTTATTCCAGAAGTTTCGACAAAGGAGACCTGGTAATGCTAGCTGTTCCTAAGAAAGAAGGTTACACCAACCTCTATGGGCCTTTCCGTGTGGAAGCTAGGGTCTCCGATGTTAACTTCAGAGTAAGAGGGGTCACCATGAACGATGTGAAAGTTGTACATGTCGATAGGATGAAAGCGTTTAGAAACAGACGTTAAGAAGAGCTTTTAGCTCTTGGACTTGAGAGAACTGAATGGAATTGGATCGTTCGGTTGCTCATCAAGTGAGCTTCTGTTAGTACCCTAAGTCTCTACCTAACATACCCAGCCGGTCCCAGATGATAGCTTATTTGGTCCCCCATTAAACTCTGTCTGCTAAAGCATAGTATACATGTGTGTGCTTGGTAATCACTCATGGTAACTCACGTAGTTTGCGCAGATTTTTTTTTTAAGTTTCTGTTGGGAGGAACAAGATGGAAGGCACCTTTATGGAACGACCCGGATATCTTCTTCTCCTCTCTTTAGTTTTTTTTTTGTATCTTTATAACATGGCTCCCGTGAGCTTTTTTCCCTCCCGAACAGCGGGAGGTTTTCCTTATGGGACAATGGGAATGTTTGGTAGATTGGTTAGTTTCTTTTTTTTCTTTGGAAGGATACCTTTTGTCAAATTATATTGACAAATATTTGTACCCTTATCATATCTTATCTCAGGTTTTATTGGAGAGAATTTTGTTGTTTATTTGTTGAGTGAACTTATCTCCCACGCCTTCTCATTGGACGAATGTGGCCATGTTTGTACATAAAAGAGGGTTGAAACGGAATGCGAGGAGTCGTGGAGTAGTGTTCGAGTGGAGACGCTTAAAGCGTTCTCTGTGAGCTTTTCTGGTTACCTCCTCGCATACCTGTGAAATCCCGGTCCGCTCCTTATCAACGCTGCAAATAAAGGATAAGTACTGTTTTTATTTTATTTAACAAATCGTGTTTTTTTTTTATTTCCCCCCTTTTTGTTGTTGGTGTTGTACTTTTGAGTGTACCTTTTTCTGTGTTTAAGTCACTCTTACTGTAGGCCCCAGTCTATTCCATTTTTGTGTGTTAACCCGCGTAATAGTAACTTTTGTCAGTACAACTAGGAAACCCGTTATCGTTCTGTGACACTGAACAACGCAAACTACTTACTGTTAGTTTACATTATCTTTTTGATTGAATCTCTCTCTCTCTCTTGATTCAAACGGATTCATTTCGTTTCATCCCTTAATGCTATATTTGTCCCGATAAAGGGATTTTTCCTAAAAGGTCGTCGTGATTTAAATAAAATAATTGGGAAATATTTGTGATTCAGTGGTTAGACTGTCGAGTGTCCTCTTGATACTATCCCTCCCTAGCTTCTGCACAAAGGTATCATCCACTTTTACCGAGCAATATTGGTCTGCTTGATCAGCTCTGTTGGCCTCTTTGTATGTACCAGTTACTGGAGGTAAGACCAAAAGTCTTCGATGCAATGAACTGCCAGGAAGTTCGCTGCCTTGCCAGGCTTCTTTACATAAACGATGTTTTCAGCTTCAAAATGGTATGTGATGATCTTGGTATAATGTCCGATGGCTATGTTTGGCCAGAATAGCTAACCACCATACTTCTGATTGATATATGGAATCAACCTGGCTTTCAGACATTGGTTCGCTATCGTTCAGCCTTGATGGTGCATCCCGACTTGGGGATGAAAGGACGACTGAGTCCACGTGGAACGAACTCAAACCACACCAGCACTTTTCATTTAATTTTTTATCCCGGTTGAATTTGACGTCAGAGCAGGAATAGAGGAGGGGTATAGTGGCGACCATTTCTGTTGATCTGTTGAGTATAAAAGGATGAAATATGTATGATTCATCGTCTAGACGTGATCTGGAAATTTAAGAACCAATCGTCTACATTTCATTTTTAGCAAAAAGATCTTGCTTTCATTCGTGCCCGAACAGCTTGTTTTCTTCTATGTTAATTTCTTAATTATGTCTGACGCAATGTGTGCATTGCGTGCACATATTGCACATGTGGGCAACATGTCTAACGAACATGCCCAACTATGACAGTCATGCAACATTTCTAATGAAACCGCTTCCTTATCCGATTCCTTCAATCATTTTTCCCCGATAGTATATAAAAAACCTATCCAAGATGCTCTTCCCTCCCATCATTCTCCTGGCTGCCTTTGTACATAAACTTGTAACTGTATTATAACTCTAATGTATCCTTCCAATTTATACTTTCATAACCTTTCTTTAACTATCTGCTCACTACAGTATCTCTGTACATATCCGGGACTCACCCCTTGACTTGTTCTCCTTAACAGACCCACCTTTTCACTGAACCTTCTTCAGATGGAAAAGTCCCAAGATTGACTTGAGCGGGCGATGCAAGTGTAATCCGTCCACATTTTGGGCGGATGTTGTTGTTGTATCCAAGATGCCCTATATTATACTTTGAGAATTTTATTTCTATATAAATAAAATAGCGTACTGTGTGTACGTATAAAAAAAAATATATTTTTTTAAATATGTAAATACTTGTTCCCATAACCTCTTGATTCAAAAGAATATCTTCCCCGATGGTTCAATTACTTTGTTTACGTTCAATTGTACATGTTCAATTAAACTTTTCCCGCACTTCTACGTGGCACATTGACCTTCATAAGCGAAGATTTCAAATCACGAGACAGCAGGAGTGTCAATCAATGTCTAGATTTTCAACTAAAATCCGTCAATAAAAGATTCACGACAAATAAAGGTTTCTTTTTCTGCACATCTGTCCTAACCAATTTGCACAGTATGGCGTTTTTAACATGTTACTTCTTTAATATATAATTGATGCTTAACATCAACCATTTTTTATTCACCAAAATTTCAATTATTTTTTAGTAATATGACAATGTGAAAATAATTCTTTTTTTTTTTAAGGCATCTCCTTATCGGGTAATTTGAGAGTTGCTGATGGCTTGCGCCATCTATCGGAATGAATATAAACTATTCGTTGATTTCCAGAATTGCCCAAATACCTATTCTTGATTAATCAAGAAAAGTTATCCACGTACACGTTTCGAGCTGTTGCCCCTTGTCAGCGTGGTGCAAGCTATCCGATTAGGAGATGCCTTATTTTATTTTTTTAAATTTATGAACCTTATCCCAGTGCAATATCACATTTGTACTATCTTTTCACAATGTAAAAAAAGTCAGTTCTATATATCTCGGAACATCAAGTACGGCTCATTTTTATCTGAGGGATTATTGGCAGCCCAATATTTTAGAGAGAGGGGAAGAAATTAAAGATGTCAAACATATTTTTTCAAAATCTATTTCCATAGATTTTAGTAGTAGATTTCCCCAGATATTTTGGAACATAACTAGGAGATTCCCTTGTCGGAACTTTCAACAAAGATATTTTTTCCTTTTCTTTGGGGCCATTTAAAAATGTATCGCGGTGATTTTCAACACCGGGTCATTCAGATTTTGATGATACCTATTCGTTAAATGCGAAATTCCCGCATGACTAAATGGCAGCACAGTATACGTTCTAACAGAGGATTGGATATTTTAGCTTCGGATTGAAATGTTCTTATAAGTTGGGTGATCAAAGAGAGGTGCCATGGCAACAAAAACTAAATCAGACATTTCGTTTTATAGATTTGTCCCGGAGTCCAAGAGGAGGGGAAAAAAGCTGTAGTAGAAAGTATCAATAAATAAAAAAGGTAATAAATTATGCAAAGTTTTGGTAGAGAGACATAACAATCGCTGCGTGTGTTCTAAACATCTTTTTTTTTTTTTTTTCATTTTTAACGATAAGCTCAGATTTTTTGCTGAACTCTAGAAATGTTTGTAGACAACGCCCTTATAGGCCGATATCTGATAGAGCTTGTAAATCGTTGATCTCTGTTTCGTTTGAAGACGCATGAAACTGTCTATTTTGTACCATTCTCTTTGAAGGAAGTTGTTCCCTAGGAACAATAAATGATCCTAAGGGAGATCTTATCTTGAATATATCATCTCCGCTTAACTCACATTTTGAGAATCAGTCTTTTTTCCAATTATGTGAATGTCTTTTCAAAGGTGCGTTTATTTTAGTTTTTTTTTAATGGGAGTCGCGCTCTTGGTAGAATAAATATAGATTTTTAACAATTTGGAATGAAAAAATGTCGAGGAAGGAATGTGTCTGTGTATAGCAGCAATGAGTGTTTGGCTCCGCCGAGTGGCGGCGATAGGGGGCGCAGCCAGGAGCTCCGTCTGTTGCCCGTGAGTACGATACCCACTCTCCCTCCCCCCCGGGGATCTGAGAGCATTTCCTGCTTCGACCACAAATGGCAGCCTCCAAGCGCAATTATAACTGATCTCTCTAGAGCATGTGTCAGCTGATATCTTTGGGAATTCCTAATATACAAATGAACGTTCGAATTTCTCATGTGTGTTGTTTAGCCATCTAAACTTCATGAAAACATAACAAATTGTATTTATCTATTACAAAATTATATTGATGTCACGCTCAGAACAATCCAACTTTACTTCTGTATGTTTCTTATAGTCAAATGGCTGTCTGTTGATATGTCAAACGACATTTACACGGAAGAAATATTGCGATAGAAGCGATCTGTTGAGACGCGACCTATTGAACATCCGCTAGAGAGACGCCAGTGTTTACCCGCTCTATTTATATGCCGCTGCCGACAATAGCAGTCGCTGTTTATTTCTAGAACTGCTGCTCCAACCGGCCGCCCGTCCTGCCTGGGGAGAGGCAATCCTTCTGGTTCAACCGGTGCGGACGTTCTTCTGTGCCAAAACCCAGTGGTTTCTGGTTAAACTGTTCTTCTATACCACAACCCAGTGGTTTCTGGTTTAACCTGTGATGCCGTTCTTCTGTACCAAAACCCAGTGGCTTCTGGTTTAACCGGTGCTGCCGTTCTTCTGTGCCACAACCCAGTGGTTTCTGGTTTAACCGGTGCTGCCGTTCTTCTGTGCCACAACCCAGTGGTTTCTGGTTTAACCGGAGCTGCCGTTCTTCTGTACCAAAACTCAGTGGTTTCTGGTTTAACCGGTGGTGCCGTTATTTTATACCACAACCCAGTGGTTTCTGGTTTAACCGGTGCTGCCGTTCTTCTGTGCCACAACCTAGTGGTTTCTGGTTTAACCGGTGCGGCCGTTCTTCTGTGCAACAACTAGGTGGTTTCTGGTTTAACCGGTGCTGTCGTTCTTCTGTACCACAGCCCAGTGGTTTCGGGTTTAACCAGTACTGTCGTTCTTCTGTACCACAACCCAGTGGTTTCTTGTTCAACCAGTGCTGTCGTTCTTCTGTACCACAGCCCAGTGGTTTCTGGTTTAACCTGTGCTGTCGTTCTTCTGTACCACAGCCCAGTGGTTTCTCGTTTAACCTGTGTTGTCGTTCTTCTGTGCCACAACCCAGTGGTTTCTGGTTTAACCGGTGCTGCCGTTCTTCTGTGCCACAACCCAGTGGTTTCTGGTTCAACCGGTGCTGTCGTTCTTCTGTACCACAACCCAGTGGTTTCTGGTTTAACCGGTGATTCCGTTATTCTGTGCCACAACCCAGTGGTATCTGCTTCAACCGGTGCGGCCGTTTTTCTCTACCACAAACCAGTGGTTTCTGGTTTAACCGGTGATTTTTTTCCGTCATTCTGTTCACAGCCCAGTGGTTTCTGGTTCAACCGGTGCGGGTGTTCTTCTGTGACACTAAACTGTGGTTTCTGGTTTAACCGGTGATTCCGTTATTCTGTGCCACAACCCAGTGGTTTCTGGTTTAACCGGTGCTGCCGTTCTTCTGTGCCACAACCCAGTGGTACCTGGTTCAACCGGTGCGGGCGTTCTTCTGTACCACTGAACAGTGGTTTCTGGTTTAACCGGTGATTCCGTTATTCTGTGCCACAACCCAGTGGTTTCTGGTTTAACCGGTGCTGCCGTTCTTCTGTGCCACAACCCAGTGGTACCTGGTTCAACCGGTGCGGGCGTTCTTCTGTACCACTGAACAGTGGTTTCTGGTTTAACCGGTGATTCCGTTATTCTGTGCCACAACCCAGTGGTTTCTGGTTAAACGGTGCTGCCGTTCTTCTGTGCCACTACCCAGTGGTTTCTGGTTTAACCGGTGCGGCCGTTCTTCTGTTCCACAACCCAGTGGTTTTGGTTCAACCGGTGCTGCCGTTCTTCTGTGCCACAGCCCTGTGGTTTCTGGTTTGACCGGTGCTGCCGTTCTTCTGTGCCACAACCCAGTGGTACCTGGTTCAACCGGTGCGGGCGTTCTTCTGTACCACTGAACAGTGGTTTCTGGTTTAACCGGTGATTCCGTTATTTTGTGCCACAACCAGTGGTTTCTGGTTTAACCGGTGATTCCGTTATTCTGTTCACAGCCCAGTGGTTTCTGGTTCAACCAGTGCGGGTGTTTTTCTGTACCACTGAACAGTGGTTTCTGGTTTAAACCGGTGCTGTCGTTCTTCCGTGCCACAACCCAGTGGTTTCTGGTTTAACCGGTGATTCCGTTATTCTGTACCACAACCCAGTGGTTTCTGGTTTAACCGGTGCTGTCGTTCTTCTGTGCCACAACCCAGTGGTTTCTGGTTTAACCGGTGCGGCCGTTCTTCTATACAACAACCCAGTGGTTTCTGGTTTAACCGGTGCTGCCGTTCTTCTGTGCTACAACCCAGTGGTTTCTGGTTTAACCGGTGCTTCCGTTTTCTGAACCACAACCCTGTGGTTTCTGATTTAACCGGTGCTGTCGTTTTTTGTACCACAACCCAGTGGTTTCTGGTTTAACCGGTGCTGCCGTTCTTCTGTACCACAACCCAGTGGTTTCTGGTTTAACCGGTGCTGTGCCGTTCTTCTGTGCTACAACCCAGTGGTTTCTGGTTTAACCGGTGATTTTCCGTTTTTCTGTACCACAACCCTGTGGTTTCTGATTTAACCGGTGCTGTCGTTTTTTTGTACCACAACCCAGTGGTTTCTGGTTTAACCGGTGCTGCCGTTCTTCTGTACCACAACCCAGTGGTTTCTGGTTTAACCGGTGCTGCCGTTCTTCTGTACCACAACCCAGCGGTTTCTGTTTTAACCGTTACTGCCGTTATTCTGTGGCACAACCAGTGATTTCTGGTTTAACCGGTGCTGTCGTTATTCTGTACCACAGCCCAGTGGTTTCTGGTTTAACCGGTGCTGCCGTTCTTCTGTGCCACAACCCAGTGGTTTCTGGTTTAACCGGTGCTGTCGTTATTCTGTACCACAACCCAGTGGTTTCTGGTTTAACCGGTGCTGTCCGTTATTCTGTACCACAACCCAGTGGTTTCTGGTTTAACCGGTGCTGTCGTTATTCTGTACCACAACCCAGTGGTTTCTGGTTTAACCGGTGCTGCCGTTCTTCTGTACCACAACCCAGTGGTTTCTGGTTTAACCGGTGCTGCCGTTCTTCTGTACCACAACCCAGTGGTTTCTGGTTTAACATATGCTATACCATTCTTACTCGCGACGGAGATTGGTGTGTGGGGGAGATGGAGCGGGACGTTTCACAAGTGTAACATAATACGTAATGACGCCGTAGGGCAAGAAATCACTTGCTGGTCACATCTGCGGCGTGTGTAGTCCAGGCTGGACGTGTACAGTTTGGAGCGGGAGGTTTCACCAGAGTGACATCCACGGCGCCATTCGGGCGTTGCCCGGGTCATTCGGTAGTTTATAATAAATCTCTTTTGTTCTCAAAGAATAGACGGTTATCCTTCATAATATTCTATAGCGCAAATGACCATTTCATTATATATATATTTTTTTTTTAAAGAAAATTTTATTCAATCTGTGTTCCCAAGTAAATGAAAAAGGAACAGTTGCAGTTTAAAAGAGACTGATGTCTTCATATAGCTATACATTTAAAGACTCGGGGCCGAATAACTCTGGGATTTATAATAAAATATTGATTTCAATGGGTTTGGAGTAATACAAGAATTGAATTTAACTGTCGGGCGACATTTCGTAATTTAGGTCTATAATAAATGAAAACCACTATCATGAGAAACCTTTATATATATATTTTTTTTTTTTTTTTGCGAATCAAAAATATAATTATACAGATTTTCATTTTTTCCCCTGGTTATAAAATGGATTAACTTATTTATATCCAAAAAAATATGTTTCATATCTATTATGCTTATCAATTGTCATACAATTTCCATATTGCAATTCCAATCTGCAATTATGTGTGCGATTTCAAATCGATTATTTTGTGTGCGAATCGATGAATTCGGCCATTGTTCCGTTCCATTGAATCCAAATAGATGGAAAATGCTCTAGGAATTGTTCTTCTGTAAATATTTACCAATTTATATATCAATCAGAATGGCGCAAGCCATCAGCAACTTTCAGTTGAACGATATAAGGAGATGCCTCTTTTTCCCCTTATTATATCAATATGTTTTTTGTTTTGTTTACAAAACATTTTAAAATTGTATCGACGCACACATACACGTTTTTCTAATCATCTCAAGGCTGCAGGCATAGCTATCAGATATGTGTCGCCATTATAAGTAAGATCTACTAACAAGAACTGCATCTGATCCTTGTCAATGTCGGCAGCAAATGTTAATCTCTTTCTATATAACATACTTTCTGACTTTTCCAGGCCAGGAAGAAGCCAGAAAATTTGAACATTCGCTCAATCTTGCAAACAATGCAAGTGTATACAAAATTTCAGACTTCTTGTAAGTCAGAAAGTGTTATATAGAAAGAGATTAAGAAATCTAATAGCCATAAAAAGTGAAAAACTATCTTAACTTGATAAATTAGAAGGTTTATTAAAAGATTGAGATGAGAAAAGAAAGTCTAAGAAAAATTTGCCAAAAATAAATTAAATAAAAAAACAAGAAATTAGCAAATCAAATAAATAACGTTAGATAAAAAAGAAAAAATATTTGACCAAATAAAAATATTTAAATGTAAAAAAAAGAGTGAAAAATAAAAAAGTTAATTAAAAACGTGGAAAGCAGCAAAAAGAGAAATGCAGGAATATACTTAAATATATTTCAGAATATTGAATTGTAATTGTGAATAATCAAGTATAAATAAATATGTAGATTATTTATTTGTTTATCCTTGGTTTCTGGAGCGTACATAAGATCCCAAATACCAGGAAATATGTAGAACACTTGTAAAACGAGCTCAAAATATTAGAATTGCCATCGTGAGTGAGCAAGTAGAAATAAATATCTAGAGATACTTTTTAAATTAGGTGAATGAACAAATAATGATAAGTAAGCCTTATAACTACAAAAATTATTCGAGTAGAGATAATGCTGCGATCTAAATTCGAGGTGGCTTAGGGATTGGTGATTGATGCAATAGGATTTAACACAGAAATCATAATGCTACACATCCAGCACGATTTATCAAGTGGACATATAATCCGTTTTTGTAGACTTTGCGGCATTCATTTGACTCAGCCGAAAGCAATGCGGTTCAAAGCCTTGTTACGGAATCGTGGAACGAAGATTTCTATCAATGACCTTAAATTGGGCATAAATGTCGAAGCAAAGTACTATCGGTTACTCGCCTAAATCCATTCAGTTGCAGTAATTGATAAAGCCAATCAGTTCTAAAATGGGACAGTAGATCTATGTGCAAACTTATCATAGATTAAGAGCTACCAATTAAAAAAAAAAAGGTTTCTAAAATTGGCACCAATCTTCCTAAACAACAGTTCTATGTGATTTCTATCATCTTCAATTATCGATGTCCTTTCTCCCCAACTCTAATCTTCTAATTTAATTATCAGATCGTGATGGCAACAATGACTTTGATTTCCATTTAAATAGCTTTGAAACATGGCGTAGAAACAAGTTCGCCAGATTATTTATGCTATTGATGAGTTTATAATATTGATTTCACGTGGAGATTCGATATTTATTGCATCATCAAGTTTAGCGAGTCTATAGATTGTGGTGAGAAAGGTAAACTTTTACGGGTTACACACAAAGTGAAATTTACTAGGGCCTAAAGTAATAGTAACTTAACACAGAGAAAAGCGTACACTCAAGTGTACAACAGCAACAAAAACGGAAGGTAAATAAAAACTTACGATTTGCTATATATATATAAACAAAACAGTACTTATCTTTTATTGTAGCGTTGGTAGGGATCGGACCGAGGGGTCACACAGGTATGCGAGGAGATCACCAGACACGGATAAAGCACGCAGAGAGCACTTTAAGCGTCTTCACACAATAACCCTCACAATCACCTTCGCATTCCCTTAGCCCTCTCTTATGCACAAACATGGCTACATTCGTCCAATGAGAAGGCGTGAGAGATCGGTTCACTTAACAAACGAAAACAACCTTCTTTCCACTAAAAACTGAGACAAGATAAAACTGCTTATGTTTGTCAAAATAAAGTGGCACCAAGAATTGGTTAGAACAGACTGGTCAATCATGTAGGTGAACGTAGCAAACATGGCAGTTGTAATAGTTCTGTTGGAGAACTACCACCTTGTAGCACTCTGTCTACATAACAACTACCAGGAATATAAAGGTTGCCTGGTCGGCATTCATAATTTTAGAATTGAATGACATTTCGGCCAAAAAGATTCACTGACCGAAGTGTCTTTAAATTCTTAAACTACCTGTAAGTTACTTTCTACGGATGATTGTCATAGACTAACTATACATGCTGTCTCTAGACAATGTACATGCCCAGCCAAACCTCCCTCTTCATCAATTTATTGCACAATAAACCTAAATGTTCTTAAAATTAAAAATACTTCGGCCATAATAAATCATTTTATCATATCGACGTTTCGTCAAAAGATTTTTGTCGAGATAATAAAAAGATTTACTGAGACCGAAGTATCTTCAATTTTATAAACTATGAATGCCTGGGATAGAGGTCTGTTTTCAAGGTTATGCTGTGAGAGAAACAAAGCTTCCCAACACCAGTCGTCGGTAGTTGCTGCTATAATGTACTGTCGCCTGGTTCAAGTCATCAGTATTTTGTGTAAATGTCTCGATAAATTGGATATTTATTGTCACGTTTTGACGCCTCTGCGTTGCTCAGTGAGACGTAGGTTCACTGATGTCCCACCCACGTAGGAAGCTTCACAGCCAGTACCTGAGTCAGTCAGTATATATCGCGGAGAAGAGGATCTACCAGTGTGTTCTTTGTAGTGATAATCACAGTTGCAGGTTGATGGACAGACCGACGTTTTGGCGAAAGATCCACTTTACCATTTTCAGATTACAACGTACTACTGTAAGCACGGTTTATCTTGGAAACGTCGGTTAGTAAGTCCTTACTGCCGAGTTAACAACACAAAGCAATAACGAGCCATCTATACATATAAAATGTAAGAATTTAAAAGCACGAATGTTTCTTTTATACATAATACAAACTTCTACTGCCCTTACTGCGATGAAAAATATATATTTGAATGTAATTCTACTGTCCTATAAGCTTATGTCCATAGTTTTCTTGAAAACCACATTTCTGAGATTCCACCCTTCAGTGCTGCGTATATAAGCAGAATCGCCCAATACAGTATTAGAGCTCTGAGAAGCGGTCTGGTGGATTAAATTGGCGAAACCGCTGGAGGGGTTCACTACTGATGAGCCAAGCCCTCCCAATACATATTTTTCATCGCAGTAAGGGCAGTAGAAGTTTGTATTATGTATAAAAGAAACATTCGTGCTTTTAAATTCTTTCATTTTATATGTATTACTGTCGAGTGTTATATCCTTATATTCTATGGCCCAGGGTAATGGAAGTGTTGGCTCAGGGCGGTGTATATATCAGGTGTGCAGAGAGGATGAGCGGGGTGTACGGCTGGAGGAAGCGTTGGCTCAGGGTGATGTATATATCAGGTGTGATGGTGTGCAGAGAGGATGAGCGGGGTGTACGGCTGGAGGAAGCGCTGCCTCTACACGCTGGTGGCGATGTTGGCGGCCGCACTAACCATCAACGTGGCGCTGACCGCGTGGATCCTGCGGGTGCTGGACTTCAGCGTCGTGAGCTCCGCGTCTTCACACACATGCTATATATATTGATATACAGTAGAACTTCCATGTAATGAACACCTAATTTCAAAGCTATAGTGTCCTTTAGGGAGAAGTGTCCTCTTACCGGAGAGTTGCAAAAAGGTAAAAATGGTAATTTTGTGAATGAAAACTGTCCTATATAGCGAGGTGTCCCCTAGCGTGTGTGTCCTCTCAAGAAGGTTCTACTGTATATTGATATATGGATAATATATATTGATATATTTTTAATTAAAAAGGCATATATTGTGTGAATATAAATATCATTTATTTTTTACCAATAAATTTATATGCCTTTTTAATTAAATATTTATTAATAGATTGCTCTATTTTCAATATTGATATATGTTTTCTTTTTTTTGCCGTGAAGAAATTGCTCTATATAAAAGCATAGGGCGCCATAGATTTGGCCCAGCCGCTTTACCGGCTAAACACCACTTTGTCAGATTGTAAAGATTCCATTAGATCTCTGGTGGACTTCGTGTAATAAAGATAATATAAAAGTCGGTGGACGAGTGGGTAACACCCTCGATTCCCGACAGTCATGAACTGGGATTGAATCCCGCGTTAAAATTTTGTTTAATATGTGAATAACCTTCACATATTATACACTGTGTAAATTATCATAAACTAGGTTGCTCTTGTTGAGCGGTACCTAATAAAGTGATTTTGAACCGGTATGTAATAAAGTCCGCCTTAGGCTGACGAGGGCCATTAGCCCGAAACCATGGTTTCTAGGTGGACGCTTCTCAGTTTTCCAAAGCTGGTGTTGTGGCTTTGTCACCGACCTGAGGCCACTAGTTTGCGGCGACGGTCAATAGATGGCGTCTAGTTTTGACGTTTAATTTAACGGGAGAAGCGCCCTATGCTTTTATATGTCATAAAATTTTAAAAGATAGGAATTATTTGTTTGTTCTTTACTTGATTAACCTTTTTGAAAAGAATGGAATAAAATCACTCAGATCACTACTTGCTTTAATTGAGTTGATAAAATTTGATTAAGAAATACCTGACTTGAGGCGTGAAGAAGAAATACCTGACTTGAGGCGTGAAGAAGAAATACCTGACTTGATTACGTATTTACATATTTACCAAAATGTTATTTCGGCCAATAGTATAAAGTCGTTCCATCCGGCGGTCGAGCTCACAGAGTTTGTTCCAACAATTTAAGATAAAATATAATTTTCACATATATATAGCATCTAAACGGTAAAATCTTCCCAATTACATGCGTGGTAAGGACGAAATATTCAGGAGATGAGTTTCTTTCAACAATAAAGTGTTGAAAGAAACTCATCTCCTGAATATTTCGTCCTTACCCCACATATATAGCATCTGGTTCTGAGTTTAGTCCATCCTCCTTGGTCATTTTCATCAGTGATGCAAGATAAAATCTATCGAATTTTACTAAGAAACTCTAAAAGAGAAATATAATAATAAAATAACTCTACTTCACAAATTCTTAAATTTTTGGGGTTAAGCGTCTTGATATATATTATTATTTTTTATTATTTTATTTATATGTTTGTGAAAAAATAATGTAAAAAGGCCAGATTTTAGTATTGAAATCAAAAAAGTATATCCTGACTACGAGCACATAAGCTTTTTAGATGACAGCGCCATCTAGTGGAACAGAAATCAACTAAACGTTGATTTAGCCTGTTTCGTGATATTTGGCCAACCTATTTTCTTAATTTATCAGAAAAGCTCATGTGCTTGTGGTCACAGAATATGCCTTTTTTATTTTAATACATATATATTGTTTTTTCACATTATAAAACTGTCCCATAAGTCCACCATATCCTCATAGATTTCCTTCGGCGACATTCCTTTCTTACAAAGATATTTTATTACAGCACGAATCTCGTTTGTCTCCATTTTAGATGATTCCTGTTTCTTGTCCTCTTTCAGAACCTATAACTAAAAAACTGTTAGTTGTAGAAACTTAAAAATTTACATATATTTATACAAGGCTTTAAGGTATATATGGTAAAATTTATTAGTTTCTAATATTTCGTTCTCATGGTCGGGCCACGGACTTATGGGACACCCCTCGTAAATATTAAATGTTTTAGAGCTAATAATTAATAATAATTATCTGTACTCATTAAAACACAACATCAGATATTTCATTGAGAGATAGTTTTAAAATTTCTCATTTGGTGAATAATCCGAGTAGGAGATTCTCCAGCACAACTTCCTAGCGGAGAAATCTCGGCCTCTAGACAGGATCCCGTGGTAGCAGCTCTCATCAAAAGTCTTATAAGAGAGAGTTGACTTAATTTTAAAAATATTTATTTTAAATTGATTAATTAATATTTATTATTAATTGATATTTCCTTACTTGAACTAAATATTGAAACAACCTCTATTTCTTATAAATCCAATCGTTTGTCAAAAGTATAGCCAATATGAAAAAAAGTTTATAATTAACATCCATATTTTAATTACAGAGTCAACCCTTTATAAAACAAACCCAATATATTTATTGGGGAAATTTTGCCGGAAGGATAATAATCAATAAAAATAAAGGTCGCTTCTCCCATTAAAATAGACGTCAAAACTAAACGCCATCTATTGACCGTCGCCGCAAATTATCGTCCTCTGGTCAGTGACAAAGCCACACCAAAAAGAATTCCATCTATATTTTGGCCATATATTTGACTTGGATAATTTTCCTGTTAAACACCTCTTTGGCAGATTGTGAATATTTCATTTGATTCCTGGTGGATGTCGTGGAATAAAGTCCGACGTGAACTGACGAGGGGCATTAGCCTGAAACCATGGTCTCCTGATGGATGCTTCTCTGCTTTCCAAAGCTGGTTTTATTTATTTATTTTTTATTTAAATTTAAAAGCTATGTCCCCCTAGGGATACTTGCGCTGTCATAAATGTATGCTTTTACATTTGTCTATACATATATTTACAATAATTTTAGGCCGTGAATAATAGTCATATGATACAAGTATTTGTACTAACATGTATCAAACAAGTGCTTGTATTAACAAGGAGAAAGAGAGAAAAAATGGTGTTGTGGCTTTTTCACCGACCCGAGGTCGCTAGTTTGCGGCGAAAGTTAATAAATGGCGTCTAGTTTTGACGTGAGAAGCGACCTCCTGTGTGTATTGCTCTATGTATCCACCATGGTGACGTGTGCAGAGCGGGATGGGCCGGCTGCGGGTCACGCGGCGCGGACTGAGGCTGGAGGGCCAGGCCGAGGTGCTGGATCGACTATCGGCCGTCGAGATCTCCTCCCGCCAGGTAGTGACTTGGGAGAATGCCCGGCCCATCGGTTGTTTCTATGCTGAACTGTGAGTCCTGCACTGAAATGAATTCGAGGAGTTGTGTCGCTCTAAACTTGTTTTAAATTCGCGAAACGACTGAACAAGAAAGGTTTTCCATTGCGCAGCTTTAGAACGCGACTGCTCAGCGAACCATTTAGAAACACTCTTATTTCCAAGCTATGTAGGGTTTTATTTTATATAAATCTTCTTAGCTTTATTGAATTCTTTGAAAAATTGAATTGGCGATTTTCCATCGAATTCTGAAGCTGGAAGAGGTGTCATGTGCATATTCACTGTACATAACATACATATAATTATCTTTAATATCATCAGCATCGTAAATTTATCATTAGCATTTACTGATTGGTGCGGATTGTGAACTATATTGACAAGATATCAATAAAATTATGTTAAATGTCAAATTTCTCTCGAAAAAAAAAACTCATCAAAAAAGATCACGCAATGAGTTTTGTACACTTGAAATTCTTGCAGGGATTATATAGTCGATTAAATACTAGACTTCTACTTGGTCAAGAATTATGTTAAAAATTTATGCTAAAAATTTGAATGGGGAAATATGAAAAAGTCTATTGACGACCTCCCCGACCAATCAGAAGTCTGAAACTTTTTCAACTTGCATTATCATCAGGTTTGAGCAAGGATATCAAATTTCAGGATTCTAGGAGCTCTGTAAGTATATTTTTAAAATCGATTACAAGCATTGTGGACAGTCAGACATTGAATCAATTTGAATAGAAAATGTTTAAAAGATATTTATTCCTTTTATATATTGCTTATACAGCTGTGGTCATCGAGGCGATAAAGAGGCCTTCAGGATCTGGTCTAGACTTGAAGTCCAGACCTGGGACAAGAAAAAAAATATATATTGCTTGTGTTTAGTTGCTAAAGCGCTGAATGATAATCATTTATGAAATGATGCAGGATCATCCCTTGAAGATTCAGTCGGCGGGCAATGTCACACTCCTGGCCCACGACGACCAGGGCCAGGCGGCGGCTCGGCTCACGCTGGGTAAGGAGAGCTGAAGTCCCCCTCAGCTAGCGGCTCAGTCACGGTGCAGGGACGGATGGACTGGAGGTGTGGGCCGAGACCTTCTCCGTGCGCAGCCCCGCTGGCCGGGCAGTCTTCAGGGTGGCGGCGGGCAAGGAGGTAGACATCGGTGTGCCGACACTCCGAGTTTCTGGTGGGTTTCTGGGGCTACAATCCCCTTATAAATACTTGCTAATTCTATATATATATAAGATTAATAGCTTCGCACATCGCGCATCTACATATGGATTATCATTTATTAGTAAATGTTCTTATTATTCATCATATTTTGTAGGTTCCCCGGGCTTCGCGCCCGCCGCGCCTAGTTGATTAATAAATAAAATTTTCTAATATTTGAAAAAAAAAACTAAGCTTTTTGGGAGTTTTAATAATTTGCCATTCAATCAGTAGTTTTATATTTGTCGAGATTCAACATCAGCTCTATTAACTTGTGTTCAAAGATTGATTTTCAATTATAGATTTTAGAATAATCTAGCTGTTTGTGTGGTATATAATGGTCAACAACGGCGGCGACCAGGCGACAAGATAGCATAACCATCGTGTGTGTACAGGTGAAGGAGGAATCAAGTTCGACGGATCCCTGGAGACTCCTCTCATTTCCTCCGAGCCCTACCAACAGCTCAGGTGCTTTGTTCCTGCTAAAAATGTTTCCTTCCCATAGTTTTATACCTTCAAAAAAAAAAAAACACACACACAAATAGGTTTAAGGTAATTAAACGGGAGAATATTTTATTAAGCTTCAATATCTTTTAAATTTTATCATGAAATCAGATCCCTTCCCTTTTATGGCTGAAACATTTAAAATTGATGGAACATTTGAACGAACTCAAGGTTGCGATCGTTTGATTTTTAAAACATTAACCGGTCTATTTGTTCTTGAGATATTCAAGGATTAAAACCCATGAAAATCCCTAACTTCTCTCCTTTAATTTAAAAATATTTCCTTAATATCACCGCCACAAAACTTTATGTATTTTTAGAGTAATTTATGAAAAAATCCCAAGAATTTATCAAAAATACTTTCAATTAGAATTCAACTATGGAATTCAAACTCTAAACCAGTGTTTATGGTTGAAAATATTAAAATATAGAAAGCGAGTATATAATTGCTTTTTTACTGCGTCCACCCTTTCCCATCTAGAATATGTATCACATCATATTGAAATTATGATTTCTCGTTTTTAGAAATATTGCGCATTTCCGATGTTTTCTTTAACTTGAAATAAAATACTGGGTTTTTTTTTAATTGTCAGCACTCAATGTCACCACTCCACATTGTGGCAGAGATGCAGAGTAGCAGACGCAACGATCTGTTACCTTGTCGTTTCCGATCTTGCTGCGTCAGATTCAGGTCATCCTGTCAAACCCGGGCTACGATGACAAATATTCAGGGGCTTGAAATGATGCCATAGTATCCTTGGAAGGAATACTTCTACACAGCTCCAAATTTAGGGGTTCTCATGATGTAGGTAGGACACAACTCTGATGAGACGAAAAGAATTGTAAAACATTTACCGAGTAAAATATATTGCTCAATTGTATCGATAATTCTATAAAATTAATTATTTAATTCGATTTAGTCACCAAATGATATTAAAATTTTGTTAAACATTACTATATTTCGTCTTTTAAAAATCTTGAAAATCTATCCAAGATTTTTTCAAGATTTTCTAGTTTCCAGATGGGCAAAGGTGTTGTCATGGTTTCTTCCCTTTATGTTAGTTGTGTGTCAATTAGAACACAAATCTCTTGTCCTTTTTCACTCAGTGCTCTATCTTTCTGAGATGTGTGTGTGTGTCACTTTGTTGTGGACTTAATTGACGATGAATGTTTTTCATATATTTTGGCTTATTTTAAGGTTTATGAATTCCCTCTCATTGTCAGTTCTTCTGTTATTCATTTAAAAAATAACAAATTTTAAAATTTATATAAAAAAGAAGCGTAGCTGGATCTGTAAAGGAAAAAAAAACACAATTTTATAATCAAAATATTTCGAGAGATTGCTCCCTCTTTATCAATTTATTGCATAATTGTTCAATTCATTGTGTAATAAATTGATAAAAAGGGAGCAATATTTCGAAATATTTTGAAAATATTTTTCTTTACAGATTCAGGTACGCCATTTTTAACTTATTTAATAAATTGCCTTTTGGCTCAAACCTTTTAAAATGTTCTACAATTAAGACTTTTAGAATACCAAAATTTTTACAGGCAGAAAGTGATTCTACAAGTACTATTCTATAGAGAATATCTCAACTAGTGTTGGGGTATATTTGATATAAATATTGTATTTTCTTGAATAGGACTTCTCAGATCTATGGGTATCGATGCTATAGTAGATGTTTGACGGTGAGGTACCTTGTTCTGTAGGCGAGCGTGTAAAGTTGCACAATTCAATATATTTTATTTATACTCTTAGTCGAATTTTATAAAATCAAAGATAAATTAAACAAACACAAGGTGATAAGACCAAATCCAAATATATAAAATAGTGTGTGACGTTTCGGTAACAAGGCTGTTACCGAAACGTCACACACTATTTATTTATATGGATTTGGTCTTATTACCTTGTGTTTATAATATATAATCCAAATTGTGACTTATCAT
>CP092884.1:1507608-1601535 GCA_030710605.1 Cordylochernes scorpioides | reverse complement strand
ATGATTTAAGTGCCACTAGTGGCCATGAATTGAAGGCACTGTGGGCCATGATCTAAATGCCCCTTTGGCCACGAACTGAAGGCACTGTGTGTCCATGATAAATGCCCTAGTGGCCATGAATGTGTGCTATGATGAAGGCACTGTGTGGCCATGATCTAAATGCCCCTTTTGGCCACGAACTGAAGGCACTATGTGTCCATGATATAAATGCCACTAGTGGCCATGAACTGAAGGCACTGTGTGTCCATGATCTAAATGCCCCTTTTGGCCACGAACTGAAGGCACTGTGTGTCCATGATATAAATGCCACTAGTGGCCATGAATTGAAGGCACTGTGTGGCCATGATCTAAATGCCCCTAGTGGCCATGAACTGAAGGCACTGTGTGTCCATGATCTAAATGCCCCTAGTGGCCATGAACTGAAGGCACTGTGTGGCCATGATCTAAATGCCCCTAGTGGCCATGAACTGAAGGCACTGTGTGGCCATGATCTAAATGCCCCTAGTGGCCATGAACTGAAGGCACTGTGTGGCCATGATCTAAATGCCCCTAGTGGCCATGAACTGAAGGCACTGTGTGTCCATGATCTAAATGCCCCTAGTGGCCATGAATTGAAGGCACCGTGTGGCCATGATCTAAATGCCCCTTTTGGCCACGAATTGAAGGCACTGTGTGTCCATGATCTAAATACCCCTAGTGGCCATGAATTGAAGGCACCGTGTGGCCATGATCTAAATGTCCCTAGTGGCCATGAACTGAAGGCACTGTGTGTCCATGATCTAAATGCCCCTAGTGGCCATGAACTGAAGGCACTGTGTGTCCATGATCTAAATGCCCCTAGTGGCCATGAACTGATGGCACTGTGTGTCCATGATCTAAATGCCCCTAGTGGCCATGAACTGAAGGCACTGTGTGGCCATGATCTAAATGCCCCTAGTGGCCATCAACTGAAGGCACCGTGTGTCCATGATCTAAATGCCCCTAGTGGCCGTGAACTGAAGGCATCGGGTGTCCATGAAATAAATGCCCCTAGTGGCCATGAACTGAAGGCACCGTGTGTCCATGATCTAAAAGCCCCTTTTGGCCATGAACTGAAGGCACCGTGTGTCCATGATCTAAAAGCCCCTTTTGGCCATGAACTGAAGGCACCGTGTGTCCATGATATAAAAGCCCCTTTTGGCCATGAACTGAAGGCACCGTGTGTCCATGATCTAAATGCCCCTTTTGGCCATGAACTGAAGGCACCGTGTGTTCATGATATAAATGACCTTAGTGGCCATGAACTGAAGGCACCGTGTGGCCATGATCTAAATGTCCCCTGTGCCCATGAACTGAAGGTCCTGTGTGGCCATGAACTGAAATCACCATGTGGCCATGATCTAAATGCCCCTTATGGCAATGAATTGAAGGCACCGTGTGGCCATGATCAAAATGCCCCTTATGGCAATGAACTGAAGGCACCCTGTGACCATGATCTAAATGCCCCTAGTGGCCATGAACTGAAGGCACCATGTGGCCATGATCTAAATGCCCCTAGACGCCATGACCTGAAGGCACCGTGTGACCAATATAATAAAAGCACCATGTGGCCATGATATAAAAGCACCGTGTAGCCATGATATAAAAGCACCTTGTGGCCATGGACTGAAGGCACCATGTGGCCATGATCTAAATGCCCCTTGTGGCCATGAACTGAAGGCACCGTGTGGCCAATTTAATAAAAGCACCGTGCGGCCATGATATAAAAGCACCTTGTGGCCATGAAATAAAAAGCACCTTGTGGGCCATGATATAAAAGCACCTTGTGGCCATGAAATAAAAGCACCTTGTGGCCATATATAAAAGCACCTTGTGGCCATGAAATAAAAGCACCTTGTGGCCATGAAATAAAAGCACCTTGTGGCCATGATATAAAAGCACCTTGTGGCCATGAAATAAAAGCACCTTGTGGCCATGAAATAAAAGCACCTTGTGGCCATGATATAAAAGCACCTTGTGGCCATGATATAAAAGCACCTTGTGGCCATGAAATAAAAGCACCGTGCGGCCATGATATAAAAGCACCTTGTGGCATGAAATAAAAGCACCTTTGTGCCATGATAAAAAAGCACTGTGTGGCCATGATATAAAAGCACGTGTGGCCATGAGCTGAAGGCGCTGTGTTACCATGATCTAACCGCCAAGGTTCTAAACGAGCATTATGGTGATATCCTAACCATGTTACTTGCTCCTCCTGGCGAAATTCAACGCAATGAAAAAGCCAAGTTAGTACTCGTAGAAGTGTTAAAATGATTGGTACGATCTCTATGCGGGAAAGAACTCTTGCATTTCACTGATGGCGGGGTCTTTCCTGTGCTGGATGTCATCAATGAGAAAAGGTAAATATGTATTTATTCTAATAATGAAAAATCGGCTTTTATCATTCATAATTGTTAGCACTATTTCGATTATATCATAATCTACCACTAAAATAAATTCCAGATGGTTGTAGCTCTCTCTTTGAAGATAATAATTTAAAATATTTTTAAAAAGGAAAAGACTGGTACCCCATGTAGGGGTACTGTATGTAGGATAGTTATGCGATAGCCCTCATTAAAATAAAAAAAAGCATATTTTGAGAAAGTTTACATTTGTGTTTGGAGGGACGATATTTGTTCAAATATTAGACAATTCCAGCAAAGAGATAGTTTTATCAAAGTTTGGTGATCGGATTCGAGAGAGCAAGTTAGTTCATACCTAACCTACCTGCTAAGGCTAAATAAAGGCAAAGAAATATTCAAGGTTTGAGAGATTTTCGAAGGACTAGAGCAACGTCAGCATGTCGCCTTGTGTCTGTCATGGTACAAAATATCCAAGTATAGAAAATTCCTATTCTATATATTGAATTCTCATAGAGGTCATTCTTTTCACATTTAAATATTAGAACCATTTTGAAATTGTCCATATCTCTCCATTATGAATATGAATGAATTATTATAAAGGCCATCTTTTTTAAAAAATAAAATCAATAAAAATTATTTATAAATCAGGTCCAAGTAAAAAATAATTATAATGTTTGAAAAATAGACACTTGGGGTAGCTATTAAGTCTGAATTGGAAGTATTCATACCTCCAGGTAGATAAAACCTATCAGAGGCGTTCTCCTTTTTATGACGCTAGGCCGATCCTATCCATATCATTCAAATATCTCTATTATCATTTTTAGACATTCCAAATTCAAATGAACTTCTGTAAGTTGTAATCTACTTGGGCATTTATGTCTTTCACGTTTTTGAAGCAATTTTACTCTGAAACTCACACACTACAATATGAGGATAACAAAGGTAATTTCACTTTTTCAAATTTTCATTAAAAAAAACTGCCAAGTATAGAATTTTGTTATTTAAGATATAATCGAAGTTTTACAGATCAATCAACAATATTTTATGTTAAACTTCAGTCGCTCCACGGATAAATATCGATTTAATCGGACCACGTCGAGTTGTAAAAAACTTGGAGCTGAAACTTCAAAATTGATTTAATGGGTCCAGAAGGCTCCGAATAGCCTGGGATCAATCAATCAATTTGGGAAAAGGGAATTGATTAGGTGTTCGATGCTGTTCTAAAGGGATTTCAATCTCACAAATAAGTTCTATGCAGATACACATATTAATATTCATATAAATAAATAAATCAATTTATATATTTTTTTAATTAACACGTGTCTATACATATTTTTGAATCATATACTCGATTTTCAAAGGCATTATTTCAAGAAAACATCAAGGAATTAGATAATATTTTAGAGAGAGTAATGAAATAGAAATGTATGTGTTTTTCGGTATATGTTTCACACACGGTTTAACTGATGAAATGTAAGCAGGATATTAAATAATGTCTAGAAGGAGTCTCGCTGCCCTAGATTCGAATTCAGAATGTGCAAATTATTCAAATAACAATTTGAATTACATTTTTCCATATGAAAATAGAGCAATCCATAAATAAATCTTTAATTAAAAAGGCATATATTGGATCAAAATATCATTTATTTTACCAATATTCAGTTGGCTGAACGCCAACCTTTATCAAGGTGTTATAACATTTTGAAGTATGTTAACAACATGATGTTGACACACATTAATATGTTATAATACCTTGATAAAGGTTGGCGTTCAGCCAACTGAAATATAGGTAAAATAAATGATATTTTGATCCAATATATGCCTTTTTAATTAAAGATTTCGATATTTGGAAAACGATTATAATAATATATTAATGAAATTCTATCAACATAACAAACACTATTCTCTATAGGAATATATTAGAAATGTGTTTACCAGTACGTTTCCTCATTGTTTGACTTATCTGAATGAAATTTTGAAAGAAATGAAGGTGATTGATTCTATTCCTATATAGCAAATCGGCCATGGAAATCAGGGCCGCGCCTGGAGTTTAGGCAGGGCTTCATTCGAAAAATTCCCTACAGTCTCCCAATGTCAAATTGGATGTTCTTCAATGTAACATCAATGGCATATCTACTAGTAAGAACAAGGTTAAACTGGATGAGATATTATCACTGGCGGACTCAAAAGGCGCTAATATCATTTGTCTGCAAGAAACCAAGCTTAAGCCCAACCACCTTTTTAAGGTAAAGGGCTTCAAAATACTGAGAAAAGACAGGTCTTCAGCAGATGGAGGAGGAGGGCTCCTGAGCCTCATCAAAGACCTTTCCTTTGAAGAAATTGACCCTCCTTCAACAACCCATACTGAACTACAGGCCTTCAAAATACAACTACCCAATCAGAGACCTCTAACAATTGTGAATACTTATCACCCACCCCAAAAACCAGGCCCAGAACTAGACTTAGTTGCACACCTACTTGACCTCAATATAATCATCCTTGAAGACTTCAACAGCAAGCATCAATCTTGGGGCTGTTCCCTCAACAACACTGAGGGCTCTATCCTCAGCACCTTCATTGATGACAACAACCTCACAATTGTGTCCCATGGTCCTAGCTACATCTCTCACTCCTATGGAACTCCGCAAACACTAGATCTCACCATCACCTCCCCATCTATGCAACAGTTCATAAAAAACAGCACCCTGAAAAGCATCGGAAGCGACCATCTCCCTCTGCTAACAGAAATCTCCACCTCCACTTCCCTCACAAAATCTTCACAAATACTTTTCTGGAACTATAAGAAAGCCTCCTGGAATTCATTTAAAACATTGTTAGATAGTCTTCTCAGCAAAATCCCACCAAATTCCTCTTTGGAAGACAGGTGGAAGAACTGGAAGTCTGCAGTCCTAATTTCTGCCAAACAAAATATCCCCAGAGGAAACAGAAAATTCTACATTCCTGGATATAGAGAGGTACTAGATCTTTTGAAAGATGAAATAGAAGATAGGAACCAAGTTTACCAAGACCTCATTGAGAACAACAACACCCTCCTCATCAGAGATTACAATCACCTTGCTGCAAAAATTAAGCTTAAGGCTGACCAAATCAAACAGAATAAGTCGATTGAACTCTGCTCTTCAATTGACCCAAAAACCTGCGACACGAAACTATGGAGACTACTACATGCCCTCAATCAGGACACTCCATCTCACAGCAGCTCAAATACCTTCAAGGATAATTCTGGAAATCCCCTCACAGACAAATACAGCATAGCAAATCATTTTGCCCACCATTACAGCTCCACCGCAAAACTTAATTTTAATTTACAGGATAAAATAATAGGTAGAAAATCTAGGCTCACCAGAAACCTTGCAAAATCCAAACCCAGCCACAACATTTTCAGTAAACCTTTTCAAGAGCATGAACTGGACGAAGCTTTAAGTCATCTTGACCCTACAAAAGCTCCTGGTCCAGACAACATCACTGGACCCATGTTGAAAAACCTCAGTTCCCATGCCAAACTAGAACTCTTAAGCATTTTCAATTACAGTTGGAGCTCGTCTACCCTCCCTAAAGAGTGGAAACATGCCACAATTATCCCCATCCACAAACCAGGCAAGCTTGAGAACCACCCAACTACAGACCTATCTCTCTGACCTCTATTCCCTGCAAAATCATGGAACACATGATTCTCAATAGATTAACTTTTACCTTAACCTCAACAACCTACTAGACCCTCATCAAAGAGCTTTTAAAAATTATCAAAGCCCAGAAGATTCAATCTTTTACTTCGCTCAACAAATCCAGGACAGCTTCCATCATAAACCTACAGAATCCACTATAGCAGCCTTCATCGACCTTTCCCAAGCCTTCGACAGAGTCTGGAAGGAAAAGCTAATTCTCAAACTCGACGAACTTGGAATAGAGGGAAGTATGCTGAGTTGGATCAGCAATTTTCTATCCAAACGCACCATACAGGTTAACTTCAACAACATCAAATCAAAAACCACTCGTATTTACCAAGGTCTACCCCAAGGATCAATCCTAAGCCCTATTCTCTTCAATATTTACCTAAATGATGTACACACTTTTATCAAACCGCCAGCTAAAATTGCCCTTTACGCAGATGACATAATCATCTGAGTCTCCAAAAACAACCTCTCCGATGCAGAACAATCTCTGAATAAAGCCATGAAAAATCTACAAAAGGTAACTCAGAAACTAAAATTATCCATCAACAAATCTGAAATCGGCCTCTTCACCATCAACAACCACCTTCGACACTGGACCCCAAATATTTTCTTAAATAATTCAAAATTTCAATATTCAGATTCCCCAAGATATCTTTGTGTCACACTCGACCCTGCGCTCACTTTTAAAAAACATATTGACACCATGATAAGCAAAGCCAAAAATAGGCTCAAAATCCTGAAAGAAATATCAGGCTTAAACTGGGGTGCAAATGCCAATATCTTACGCACAACGTACCTTGCACTCGTAAGACCTATTTTGGAATATGCTACACCAGCCTGGATCAATGCAAGTAAAACTAACCTATCCAAAATAGACAGAATCCAAGCAAGCGCAGCTAAAATTATCAGAGTACTTCGAGGATCCTGCCCAAATCGCAATGCTGAACTCGAATCCAACGTTCTTTCCCTGCACCTGAGGAGAAAAATCTGCTTTTCAAAATTTATAACAAAAAAGATTAACTCTCCAAAAGAACATATTACAGGAAAATTTATTAGAAATTGGGTCCCAAACCAAAGATTAAAACGCCCCACACCTCTCAACATGGCTCACAACTCTAATCTTTTAGACATCCCAATTAATCCCAAACACAGAACTTCCTATCCCCCACACAAAACTCGCAACAAACTCATCTGTTTCCCTCATCTACCAGACAATCCCACAAACATGAAACTCAGCCAGAATTACTTAAAGCTCTTGGCCTCCAAATCATTGAGGAAAATAGCTCCCTTTTCGACATCACAATTTACACTGACGGTAGCCAACTTGAAACTGGACTGTCTGGCAGTGGAATTGCTATCTACAAAGATAAGATCCTGGAAAAAATCTCCCTCTCCCACCCTAGACATCTTTCAGTTTATAAACAGAACTCTCTGTTATAGATACGGCTCTAAAAGACATCAACATCAACTCGCCAAGCTAAATAATAATCTACTACGACTCAAGAGCAGCCATTTATACCCTTCAAAGCTGATTCTCCAGTCAAGAACCTCTCCTCAAGAGCATTGCTAAGTCTGTAAACCGACTTCCAGCTAACAGCTCAGTCACAGTGCAATGGCTTCCAGCTCACGTTGGAATTCCTGGTAATGAGCTGGCAGACTCTCTGGCAAAGGCTGGAGCTCTTGGCCTACCTGAAGCAAGAGAATCCACCACCCAACTAGACGAAAGCGACCTCCTCCGTACCATCAAAACCCAATGCCTGCAGGATTGGAAATCTGATGCTGCACATGACTGGTACAGAGCAGGAGGGACAAGCACCGGTTCTGTCCTCCCAAGAGAACAACAGTCTTTGATTTCCAGACTTAAGTCTGGTCATCTACGGACAATGACTTTCCAGAATGGTTGCAAGGTTTTCCCACTATGTACTAAGTGCAATTCTCAGCCTGCAACCCCAAGACATATTATTGACAGTATTGACTCATCCATTGATGAGCTCTACTCTTCCCCGGCAGACACCATCAAAAATCTCAAGCTTTACAAGCTTGATACCTTAGTGATTGAGTGGAGATAAGAAAGAAGAAGAAGAAATGATGATACAATACTATCGATATATTTTAATCATTCCTTACTTTTACTATTACTAATAATAATAATATTGTCACAGATTAATTATTTTTGAATAATCTGTTACTTATCATCGCGTAAATATTTGCATAGTCATCACCCCTTACCATGCTTGTAAATTACCACTTGAAAAATCTTTTGACACATTTTGCAATATATAAGTTAAATAATTATTAAATTATTTTTAATTAAGCTTTTGGAATACTTGTCTTCTCTACCGTGATAATACACTGCGTGACATTGAAAATGGAACACCAAGAAATAGTGGCCAGAAAATTATGCAAATTTCAGGGTAGACGCGCCTAACCGAGTTATGCAAATGATGTAAAATGCGCAGCTCTCGTGCGCACATGGAGTAAGATATAAGGGAAGGAACTTGCAGAAAGGACAGTATTCGTGTCGTTATTTCTTCAAGGAAAATCATTGTAGAAATTTTGTTCTTGTGTCAAAAGACACGTGTAATAACAGAGAATGCCAGGTCATCGTAAACGGAGGCAGTTCAAGCAGACAAACGCTTTTACGAGGGGCATGGTGATCGGACTGAAAAGGGCAGGTTGGTCCATACGTCAAATCGCAGCTGATACACACCTTGGTGCGTCCACGGTGCACCGACTGTGGAGAAGATGGTTGGAACAAGGAAATGTGGCAATTTATAGGAATGTCGGTGCAACCAGAGTGACGTCAGCACGTGTGGATCGGCGTATCCTTCGACAAGCAGTGGCGGCCCCACAAGCCACTTGTACCGCCATCCTGCAACATGTGCAAGACACCCAAGATCATTCCATCTCGACCAGAACCATTTCCCGTCGATTGGTTTCTAATGGCTTGCACTCATGCCGTCCGCTAAGAAGACTGCCATTGACCCCACCGAATAGGCGCCAACGTTTGGAATGGTGCCGGGCTAGATCGACGTGGATGACGGAATGGCACAGGGTCGTGTTCTCAGATGAGTCGCGTTTCTGCTTGTCCAGTGATGGTCGCCGTATACGCGTGTGGCGTCGACGAGGAGAAAGGTCCAATCCGGCAGCAATTGTGGAACGCCCCACCGTGCGACAACGTGGAATCATGGTTTGGGGCGCAATCGCGTATGATTCCAGGTCACCTTTACTTCGTATTCAGGGCATTATGACGGCCCAACGATACGTTGATGATGTGCTGGGACCGGTGACACTCCCCTACCTTCAGGGGGTAACCAATGCCCTTTATCAGCAGGATAACGCCCGACCGCACACTGCTCGCATTAGCCAACAAGCTCTGCAAGATGTACAGATGCTTCCCTGGCCACCGTACTTTCCTGATCTCTCACCAATCGAGCACGTCTGGGACATCATTGTACGCCGTTTGCATGCCTTGCCACAGCCGCGTTCAGAAGAAGAACTGTGGCAAATGGTTGAGAGGGAATGGAGAGCCATCCCTCAGGACGCCATCCGTACTCTGATTGACTCTCTACCTAGACGTGTTGCTGCGTGCATCGCCGTCCGCGGTGGTCCTACTTGCTACTAAGCCGACGCCGTTCTCGCTCTGTATTATGACTATCATTTTGAAATAAAGATCACTTATTGTTCGTCCCTGTCTCTCTCTGTCTGCCGAGTTTCATCACTTTCTGGCCACTATTTCTTGGTGTTCCATTTTCAATGTCACGCAGTGTATTAATAATTAACTACTGTGTGTTTTAAAGTAATATTTTTGCTTACAATTTATATTTACTCCTTAAATACCCTGGTGAAGCCAGGTTATTAGGTTGGGGAAGTACTAACTACATCTATGTAACTTCAATAAAGGAGTTGTATCTTAGATATGAATTAATATAATTTTATTTCTATTGGGAATACAAATAAGTTTTGAGGGATTTGCAAAAGAATCCACAACAAATATTATATAAATAGCATCGGACCTTGTATAAGGTTTCATGTTAAGGCTTCATCATTTCCCCCAAAAAAATCAGAAGAAGTCTTTTCACTCAAGGTAAGGAACCTTTTTTTTTTTTTTGGTGCTCTAACCATGTCAAACCTTTTTGCCAACAAAACACAATTTGCGGGAAGGCTGCTTTTTTGTATTAATTTGAAGAAAAGTGCAACTGATGGACATCGATTGCTGTGTGAGGCATATGGTAAACATGCTCTATCAATAAAATCATGTGAGTACTGGTTTCGGCGTTTCAAAAGTGGCGATTTTGACACCAGAGACAAAGAACGCGGAGGGAGGCCAATAAAGTTCGAAGACGCTGAGTTGGAGGCTTTATTGGACGAAGATTCAAGCCAAACTCAAGAGGAGCTCGCTGAAACCTTGGGAGTGACTCAACAAGCGATTTCGAACCGTCTCAAGATCATGGGTATGGTGCAAAAACAAGGAAATTGGGTTCCATATGAACTCAAGCCAGGAAACATCGAGCGCCGTATTTGCACGTGCGAACTACTGCTCAAAAGACAAAATCGGAAGGATTTTTTGCATCGAATCGTGACGGGGGTCGAAAAGTGGATTCACTACGACAACCCAAAGCGCATAAAATCGTCGGTTAAGCCCGGTCATGCATCAACTTCAACGGCCAAACCGAATATTCATGGCAAGAAGCTAAAGCTGTGCATCTGGTGGGATCAGCTCGGAGTGATCTACTATGAGCTACTTCAGCCTAACGAAACCATCACTGGAGAACGTTACCAACAACAATTGATGCGATTAAGCCGAGCATTGAAGATTAAACGCCCACTATATGCCAAAAGACATGACAAGGTGATCTATCAGCACGACAACGCTCGGCCACATGTTGCAAAAGTTGTCAAGGAGACTTTGGAGGCGCTTCAATGGGATGTCCTACCCCACCCGCTGTATTCACCAGACATTGCTCCTTCAGACTACCACATGTTCCGTTCGATGACACATGGCCTGGCCGAGCAGCACTTCACTTCTTACGAAGAGGCAAAAAATTGGGTCAATGTTTGGATCGCCTCAAAAGACGAGGAATTTTTTCGACACGGAATCCGTATGCTGCCTGAAAGATGGGAAAAAGTCGTAGCTGAAGATGGACAATACTTTGAATGAAATATATTGTACTGATTTCTCTGAATAAAGCTTCGAATTTATAAAAAAATCCCTCAAAACTTATTTGTACTCCTAATATATATTTCGCGGCTTTTATTTATATTCATAATAACGATAATCTATGTTATTAAAATATGTATATATAGTATCTATGAATATAGAGATATTTTCCTCTTAAAAATATATCTTGTGTATGTATGTAGATAAATCCATCACAACTATTGATTTATTATTGTGATAAAGGTAATCGTAATTCCCACCGGAATAAAATTGTGCTTTAGCACTTCTAGATAGGCATCCTTTATTTAATTTATACTTTATGGATTGAGAGATTTTCTGAAATCTGATTGAAGTGTCATTCTACTATGGCAGCCTTAGAGTAGAATTTACATAGAAAACTTCCAGTTGACGTGTTCTAGATAATGAAAAACAGACAAGTGCAGATCTGAGTCCTTGGCAAACATAAATTTCAGCGTCTGAAAATAGGTGTCGGAATGACTCTCCTGCGACAGTTTGTTTTCTTATACTAATTAATAGTCATGAGGATTTCCAATTAATGTACAATTATCATCATCTCATTTTGTGTTTATTATTGAAATTTGATTTTTGAAATTATTTCTTTCAGATTGATATATAGTAATTCTAATGAATATTATTTATTAAATTACTCTGGGAAAGAATTAACTAAGGGGACGAAGATTCACTATTTGATTTTTAAAACAAAATTTTATTTTAATACATATGCAATTGGACTTGTCGATGTACGGAGGTGAGGGGTAGGCATCGTAAAGATCGGCGACCTCTTAGATTATGCTCTCTCAGTCGACTATTGATGGTCATTTTGGACACTTGTGTGCCGGTCACACGTTGGAAGGTAGATAACGTCGAATCCGGCGCAGCGACAGCCGTTCTGACAATCACTCTGTCCTCCCGTTCTGTTGTGTCCCTTGGTCGACCGCTGCCGTCCTGACGTTACCTCCTTCCGTTGTTGACCCACTCTTGCCAACATCGTCTAATAGCCGCATCACTTCGACACAGATGTCGCGCGATTATTCGATTTGATCAACTGATGTTTTCAATTCAATGGCACGCCCTCTATCACACTCTGACATATGTTCATGAAAAGCGTCAATCTTTTGTCGAGGCATTGATACAGTAGAAATAGGCTTATTACGAAATATTTAAATGGACATTTTGATAATAAGCTCGTGCCTCACAGAATATAGCCTAGAATAGGCATGGTAGATAGGCGATCAAATATCAAGCATTTGCATGTTTGGTCTAAACGTCTTCATATACATATTTTGTATAAATTAGACAACTCCTTAAAGTCATTATATTCTAAAATGTTGTTATTAAAGTGTATAATGTTGTTTAGTGTATAATGTGTGTTGTATTGAAATTGAAAGATCTATATATGAAATATAAAAATATATTATCAAAAATTATTTTTAAGCTATTTTAAGAAGGTGAATATATAATTAGTAGAAATCCAAGATGTAGCTATTCCTTTTATAAATAATTCCTTGGTTCTTTATTTAAAATTATAAATTTAACAAGAATTATAATTTTAAATGTTAAATTTGATTATGAATTATTTTATTTTATAAATAAAAATTTTAAATCTTTTGAGAATAACAATGGAGTAAACTAAATTTATTGTTATAAGAAAACAACTTTTCCTTTATAAATATGACCTCCATAATTACAGGGTGTTTCAAAATAATGGAGTTAATATTTGATTTATACTAACATGAAAGTATTGGATAATTTGTTTGTTGGATTCTCCATGTTTTCATGTACCATTATGTTAAGTTTCGCCTTTGTGCTAACTTATTTTGTCGTGTTTTTACGATGTCAAACAATCATAGTGCTATTATTGAGCTGTTTTGTCAAGGAAATTGCCAATGTGAAATTATTTGACTGCTCAAAGTGCCTCAACAAACTGTGCCCAAGTTCATCTATCGCATCAATAAGCTTGGACATGAGAGCGACCGTGCTGGAAGAGGAAGAAAGCGCATCGCCAAACCTCCGCCAACCGTAAAATAATCAAAAAGCGACTTTGAAGGTTTCTATAAGAAAATTCGCCATAATCAAGTCGTCAATACATCGAATAGCGAAAAAAAAACTCAACCTCAAGGCGTACAGGCTCCAAAAATTAAGCTTTTCATGAAGGAGAACAAATGTGTATGGATAAAGATATGGCGCTTGCTCGAGAGCTTTTTGTCTGTGAAGAGGATGCGCTCCCATCGCTGACAACTGGTCCGATGCTCGAGTTGATGGCATTTCTCCATCCATACACACTTGTTCTCATACCTTTTTCTCCATTTTAATTTTCACCGTTAACTTATCTACTTAATTTTTTTCTATTTAATAAATACTGGTAATTAAGTATATATTTTATATGGTTGAAAGGCCATTTCCACTCTTCCCCATTCAAAATACTATTTTTTAATTCATTTTTTAACAAATAGGTAAATAGATAAAAATGGAGTTTAAAATATAAACTATTTAATGCCTATTCGAATTAAATCAATAAATTGAACTGATTTTCACAATTTGGACAGAAAAGGATGAGAGATATGACCATATATTTATAACTAGCCGAATGACCCGGGCAACGCCCGGGTTTTACCCTATTAAATGTACCCTATTCAAATACTATTCGTTACAATTATAAATTGGCGCCGTGGATGTCACTTTTGTGAAACGTCCCGCTCCAAACTTTGTGTCTGAGAAGCGATATTTTTATAGAAAGATGATCTGGCTTTTGTTTTCTGCTCGAATGAATGTTTTTCCTGTTAGAATTTTGTTCCTGTATACAAAATAATGAACTGGTTTCACCCGTGGTCTCTGCTTTTTATAGGCGGTATTGTATATGATCCTGTCGACTTACTGTGGTGATGCAAAATGATCCTGTCGACTGTCTGTGGGGATGAGTTCATCAAGTCGGATGACTGTTGTGTGGTATGGTTAGATGCAGTCGTGATGGCCACAATGATCAGTGGTTTCAGGCGTGAATGGGATAGCACAAAAAGACGAGGCATGTTGGATGTCACCTCAGAGATAGCAGCTGACACCTGTCGAGGGGTCTGATCTATTCTAGTGTCAGAGAGGAACTGTCGGTAATCCGACTATGTTTACCGGACTGACGTTGTAATTGGAACCTTTCTCCTATCTGGGCGCTGGCTGTCACTCAATATAATTTAATTATTTCGTTTTTTATTACATTATGGCCAAACTGGCGAGTTAGGTTGTGTCTTCAATTTTGGTTGTTACACAATAACTATATTACATATGGGGTTGTTAAGTATATATTGAAATTTATTACAACATATGTATATAATATTACTAGACGGGTGACCCGGGCTTCGCCCCGGGATTGACCCGTGTGCATATCTACCCGAGTGATATATATTTAGATAAGATTTTTTAAAATAATTGTTTGTTATTAGCATTATCTATTTGTTTGCATCAGCATAATTTAATCTAAATTGTACTGGAATAAAAATATCCACTTTAAGTACTTGATAGAGGGCGCTGTTCGTGAGCTAAGTAGAATAATTTTAATATATAGTTTTAATAATTGATTTATATATTTTTTTAAATAGCCTATCGTCTTCCCCGTATTTTTTTTTACCTATGTATGGAAATTTTGGTTTGAATTAGTGAATTACTGCGAATTTGTATAACGGACATATATATATATACAAACAAACAAACATACAAACATTGATTTTTATATATATAGATATAATCTAAATATAAAAATATTCTATAATTTAAAATATATATTGCCACGTTTTTATTTTTAAAACGCTAATTTTCTGTTTTGTAAAACTTTAATTTTAAAGTTCATTATTTTAAAAGTGAAATGTTTGTTAATGGAATAGACATTTTACCTCAACTCATTTTATTCCGCTTTCTTTTACAAGCCATTTGTTTTTTTTTATATCTATTTTTACATATCGTTTTTTTATTGAGTTTTTACTAACTTTGCATGTACATCATTGACTTTTAATGAATGAGAAAAAGAAATTGAAAATAAACATATGAAAAATTGAAGTAACACCTTAAAGGAATTTATGTACAATTGAAAATTGTTTTTTGTAACGTCTCAATATATTTTTTTTCATTCATTGATATTTCTACTTGTTTTTAACCATAGTTTTAGAATACGCAGACTTTTAATACTTGTTGTAAGTAAATATGTAGTTATCTAACCTATTTTTGAAATTCACTAATATAGAATTCATTTCATAAATTCTATAAAACTGTGAAAAAATGTATTTTTGTAATTTTCTTCAAGTAATTTAAAATTAAAACTACTTGATAGTAAATAATTATTCTTCTGCTTTTCTTTCAAGATGACACGACTGCAAACAATGCCATTAAGTACTCATGTACTCAAAAGAACCAGCAATTTATTTCTATCTCAAAATAATATTTATTATAACATATATATACACTGATGATAACTATTCTTAAAACAATATTCGTTTGTCAAAATTTAACTTGGATAAAACCCGACTGAAGCCGGGTAAATTCGCTAGTTATGTAAAATACCTCAACTGGATAAATATACAATTTCTTAAAGATATTGTCCAAAATTTTTCTTTTAAACATTTTTATCAAAAATATTTTCCGGCTTCTAGGTGGTCTGGAAATGTGTTATATGTAGGTGACTACTTTATATTGAATAAAGACAAAAAGATCAAATATTTCCTCTACCACCATAAAAACAGCGGAGAACGAACATCTTATATTGAGTAAAGAAGTAAAAAAATGAAATGAAACATCAAAACTCGATAATTTATTGCTTCCTATCAATTCACCTAAAGTGATGATAAAAGTCTCATGCCACTTTTTAGTCATATAAGTGTTTATAATGGTGGCGCGGAGTCTTCAAAATATTTTTCTTATATTTATTTAAACGAATCAAGTTTGGAAAAAAATTCCAGATCTTTGATGGATTATTTACATGACCTTAATTTTCAAACAATCAAAAGAGCTAAGAGGATGTACATCCTTATTTCACTCCAGATATTGTGGCCAAAACACCCGGCATTGATTAACTGACAGAGTTCCCTATTTTAATGAGAAGTGCTGATAAATATGGATCAGAATTGATTAAAAAGTCGATTTTGACTACTGTCTCCAACTGTTCCATCGAACTTTCAAATATTTTTCCGTATTTACATATGGGTTATTAAGAAAATATTTTCAAAGAATATATATGAGATATTTTATATTACTTAGAGAAAGAGAAAGAACGCTTCACAAGTTTGCGTGTCATTCTTGCGCAGGGGCCATGCTAATCTCTGTATTTTAGTATATGTACCGCTGAACAAGAGAACATTTTCGATATTTATTCTAATTAAACACACATAATACCTTTCTAATTTGAAATCACTTATTTACTATAATAAAAATATGGCATATAATTCTTTCCGTTTATTTTGATGAAAGATAGAGGGAGGGACCTTTCTATTCATATATCAATATATACTTCCAGGCTAAATAATCTTTTTATATGAAGAAAGGTCGCTTCTTCAGACAAAATAGACGCTGAAACTGAGCTCCATCTATTGACTGCATATCCGCAGCTATATGAATTTCTGGTCCAGCACAATTATCCTTAGGGATGTAAATGATACAACAGAGCTCCTCGTTTCAGACTGAAATGGGTACAGAGTGGAGTCAACAGACGAGTGGACAGGGCTGCGAAGAAGGCTGCTGATTCTGCCTTAGAACCTTCCATCCTGCCTCGAACTCTTGCTCCCAATCGTACGCGTAATGCTGCTCCGTGACAGAGATGTAGTCCTAGGACAGCTCGACCATATCTCTAAGGAGGATTGCTTCCGTCTCTTGGGCTTTGTGTCAAAGATCCGCTATGGATCTTTGGTAATTTTATCATATTTTTTGTGGGCATAATTGAAATAATATATGATTCTTAATATATTATTATTGTGCAGGCTGTGGACATACCTTTGGCCTTTTGATTAAATGCATAATCTCCTGGGAATATGGTGCCTGTGTTGGGCCGCATTTCTGAAAATACACAAAACCAAGTTGTTTTATTTAGTTTAGTTTACTTTCTTAGAGATTATATAAATATATAGTTGAGTAATTGGCTATGTGGGTAGGTATGTTTGGGCCTGGTGTTAGCTTCTAAACGACTGAATCAATTTCCGTGTATTTTTCTTACCTGTGTAAAAGGTAGGGCAAAGCGATGTTTAAAATGATTTAGTGATTAGACTTTCAGAACGTTTCTTGTTTACAATTTAAAGCCTATAAGTGCATAAATATTATTTTATGCCATTTTAGAATGTTATCAATGGTCATAAGTAACAAGTGTTCATGTCCCTACGTATCATTGCTTTATAACTGGTCGTTAGAAAATAGCACCGCGTATTTTTATTCACTACTAGCCGAATGATCCGGCCCGGCTTTTACCCGAAAGCATTTCTTGTCCCTACACCGTCATTACGTCTAAGGTCACTCTTGTGAAACGTCCCACTCCACCTCCCCCATACACCAATCCCCGTCGCGCTGTGAGGGGGGGCCATCCTCCCGCAGCTGGATTCCACCCATCTTCCCCAACTTTACTTCTCGCAGTTAGCGCAGTGAGGCGCTGGTTGCGAGTGAAATAGGGAAATTTGTTTATAACTCCAGTAATAACTCCAAGTATATTCGAGATAGAAGCCTGAAATTGTGTCTATAAATATTTCCAGATTCAACTCTATGTGCTATTCAAATTTAAGCTAGAATTGTTACGTATTGTGAACGTGTATAGCCGACAAACATATATATGCAACTAATTTATTGAGCATCCTGAAATTGCATAGAACAAAATAAATATTTGAGTTTTCAATGAACAATAGCCTTTATTTTTTTCGATACACCTTTTCAAAATGAAATATCTGACTAAAACCTTAACATAAGCAGTTTCTCACAATTATCATGACGCTTGATGCCCAACAGCTCATCTTTGGTTGTGATTTTATATATTTTAGTATCTCTTTTGTTTAAAAAATATATATTAACAATCAACAATTTAAACTATATTTCATTATGGTTTATACCAACTTGAAGCCATACACACTTTGCATTTGATCCAATAAATAAATATTTGCACAATCAAAGTACAATTTTCTTCCTCACCAAGCTGAACTTTTTACTTTAGATTTCCAAGTCTTAATATGTTTGTTCACTTAGTAAAAATAACGTTTGGTAAAGTAGGAAGATTACCAAAATGAAACTTCGGTTTTTTTTTGTCTCCAGCTTCGTGTTTTTTTCATTAGAAATGCATCATGAACAAGTTGCCATCACGTGAGCAGATTGTTTGTGAATTTGATCTTGCGTTTTATGTTAAAAACACCTGTTTCGACTTCTTTATTCGAGACTTTCTAATAGTTTGTTAACATTATTAAATGACATCTTATTTAAAAGATGAATAATTAACGTATTTTGCTTCCTGCCGAACTTCTGTTCTGATCTGAAGACGAGGATTCAACTCTAGGAGCCGCTTCATGGATTCTCACAGAGAGATTCGTGCATTCAAAATACATGGCCGAAATTTTGATCAGAATTGATGATCTCTTTATGCTTAACCTTAATCAAAAGGACGGTGTTCCGACTACCTGATTTACATTTCAGCAGAGATTTTTGAAATAAAGTGCAAATATAATTTGAGATCATTATGACTAGAGAGGTTTGTTATTCATAGATTCAAGCTTGTCCAAAATGTTGCCTACTATAACTATCTTATTATAACCTATCAGTTTTATTGAAAATTGCTTTCTACCGCCAAGTCATAAGATTAGATTCCCGCTATATACCATAGTTCCTTGTATCTACCTCGTGGTTAAGAAATCATCATGTTTATCTACTGTAGCGATACACAGATCTATCAGCTAAGTAAGGATGTGTGTAACTGGAAGTTAATTAGCTACAATGTTACAACAACTTCACAGTCGATCGATCGTACGCTGGCACCGACCAGCACCGTGTAGTTGGGCTCTGTGGCTAGCACTTGTTTAGCACCTTTACAGACGTATGCTAAATATAAAACTTCGCGTGAATTTACTTTGAAACACCATGTCCAACTTTTTATAATATTATGCAACATGGTGCAATCTAGTTAATAAAATTGTATTTTCAATGTGTTTGCCACTTTTTTTGTTTTGTTTTTATAATTTCGACAGACCTTGTTGAAATGAGAAAACTATTTATTTCGAGATAAATATCCTTCATACACACACGGGAATTAACTTTTCTATAATACATATTCATTCCTGCCTTTACAATTTAACAAAATCAATAAGCAGCTCAGGGCCAGGTCTCTTTTAACTATTTTTTTATTTCTCAAGATTTCGGACTAATATGTCCTTCAACAGGAGACTTAGAAGTACCAATTCAGGCCAATTATAGGTCTCCTGTTCAAGGGCATATTGACCCGAAAACTTTATAAATTAAAAAGTTAAAAAGAAACCTGGGCCCTGGGCTACTTATTGATTTTGTTAAATTAACTTATCTACGCCGCTAGAGATAAGGGCCATCTGTGATGGATTCTTAACAGAATTTTTACTCATTTCACTGAGAAAGAGATTTGTAGAAATAGACTTCAACTATATATAAGAGGTGTTGAAATACACATTCGCCGTGTGTTATTGTTTCATTGACTAAATTGGAGTAAAACAACAAATATATTGGTATAAAAAACACAAAACTAAACAATAGTTTATAGATTGTTAAAGACTATAATTGTAGGTATTCTAAAACGGGCGTCCGGAAAATTTCTTGATGCAATTACAAATACTATGTCTGCATTAAAACAATAGCAAACAGATTAGCCTTGTTGTAGCGGAGATAACATTTATTTAGGGTCAATAACGCCTCGTCGTCGAACCGTGTCGATTCGGCTCCCATCGCTAGCTACTGTACAAAGGTATGATTCACTTTGCACAATCTATACTGTAGCCGGTTGATCGGATTCATAGCTTCCCAACTCTTCGAGAGAATATGGTTTCACGGGCTACTAACCGGAGTGTAGGATTTTTGAGCCTAACGTTTTGAGTAAATCTACGAGTTGAGGTAAGAAAAAAAGGCTTTCATGCTGCTAATCTGGCATGTTGGCTTCATGGCCATTCTCGTGACACAAAATATGTTTTCATTCCCAAGGTGCTAAGTAGCGATTTTTGGTCTGGCCAGAATACGTAACAGTCATTCTTGTAGTCTTGAGTGCTGCACGGAATCGGCGTGATCGCAAGACATCGCTATCTCTCAGCCTAGATGATGTTACCCGAACGGCGGATAAATGAATGACTGACATACGTCAAATCTTTACTGACAGACACCTCGACGCGTCCACAGTGCACCGGCTATGGCGAAGATGATTCGTTATCAATGTATAATTTTCCCTAGTACACGTGACCATGATAATCATGGTGGATAATAAACTGCTGGCCACCGTAAATGCAACACCCTGAAAGAAGCATGCAAATAACATGAAATTTGCAACATGCATTAGAGGAGGTGAGATATGCAAATGATTAGAATTTCAGCCCAGACGCACAAAACGCGCACCTGTGGCTCCACTTCAAAGCAATATTTAAGGCTTGGAGATTTAAACGATTTCAAGTTCGACAATTGTGTGTTTTCTTTTGTGTTTAAGAAAACGATCAATTATGCTTCGTAGAAAAAGCAATCATCTTTTGATCAAATATCCGATTTCGACAGAGGAAGGATAGTGAACTACCGAGATTGTGAAATATTTTTCAGGGAAATCGGTAGTCGTGTTGGACGAAACCGAACAACTGTAATACGGATATGTGATCGTTGGATGCAGGAAGGTACGACGGACCGACGTGTTAGATCGCATCCACCTCAGTGCACCACTTCACGTGATGACAGGCAAATTGTGCGCATGGCAGTGACAGATCACTCAGTCACATCACGAACCGTAGCACAGCACATTCAGTCTGTAACGCATCATCCAGTGTCTGCGCGTACCATTCGACGCCGTTTACAGCAGAATGGTCTGTCCACAAGTCGTCAATTGCTTCGTATACCCTTGACGGAGAACCACAGACGTCTCCACCGCCGATGGTGCGATGAAAGAAGGATGCGGACGGCAGAATGGAATTGTATTTACTGACGAGTCACGCTTCTGTCTGCAACACCACGATGGTCGGATTCGAGTCTGGAGACACCGTGGAGACAGGATGCTGAACAGCTGCGTTATGCACAGCCACACTGGTCCTGCACCGGGTATTATGGTATGGGGCGGTATTGGATATCACTCTCGTACTCCTCTAGTACGCATTGCCGGTACTTTAAACAGCCAACGCTACATCTCCGAGGTGTTGGAGCCAGTTTTCCTTCCTTACCTTCAGGGCTTGCCCACAGCCATATTTCAACAGGATAATGCGCGACCACACGTGGCACACATTGTCCAATGGTTCTTCGTCAATCGCCAGATTGAATTGCTTCCCTGGCCGGCTCCTCTCTGGATCATTCGCCGATAGAAAACATGTGGTCAAAGGTTGCTCAACGATTGACCCAGATTACACCCCCCAGCTGCCACACCAGATCAACTTTGGCCATGTGTGGAAGCTGATTGGTCTGCTCTACCCCAAGAACACATCCAAAGCCTTTTTGAATCAATGCCGAGGCGTGTGGCAGCGGTGATCTCCAACAATGGCGGCTACTCTAGCTACTGATTCTGGCAGGAACCACACTTCGCAGAAGTCTATAAATTTAATTATTTGATACTTGGTCAACATGTAATCTACAAAATAAATTTCGTTGTGATTATCTCTTGTCTTTCTTGGTGTTGCAATTTGGGTGGCCAGCAGTGTAGTTGGCGACTGCTTTTACTCTGAGTGCACCGCAAGTCTATACATTCAGAAAACAGTTCGACTTTCTCACTAAAAATTGAATCAAAGTCCCGTTTGGACATTAGCACCCACTAGCGGGGTTGGGCTTTTACAAGAATTGAGGGATAGAGAAGCACTTTTTGTTCCAAACAGTTCCCATTACGGAATTCAATCCAGGGTGGTGGCTGTGGACACTCGACGGTTTATACCATCGTCCACCGGCCTCCTGATCTGATTAGCTATCACGAGGAATCCAAAACTATTATTACTATCGTTATCATTTTATGTTCTTTTCAAATTTTTAAATCACTCTTTTAGAGTAATAATTAAATATACAATCATAACAAATGCCTAGTGGACATGGCATCTACCCGGTAAGCGGTACACTGTGGGTTCGATTCCCATCCCTGGACACTTTTATTTTCCCGTTTATCATTACTCTTCACAATTCATCCTTTCATACCTCATCCATAAGGTTAGAAATAATCGTTATTTCTTCTTAAAATAAATTTCGATTTTTTTGTTGAAAAGAAACCATGCGGGATGGTTTTCAAATGTTTTACAATCACAAGCCGCATTATATTATATTGTATTATAACAAATAATATTTGTTAATGAATTCTTCATTGCTCAAACATTCACAAAGTTGAGTCGGTGGACAAGTGGTTAAAACCATCGAATCCCGACAGCCATGAACCGAGATCGAATCCCGCATTGGACACTTTGTTCTAATATGGAAATAACCTTCACGGAGAGAGAGAGTATTCATTGTTTTAAATGTCATAATCTAGGTTTTGTGCTTTTTGAGCGGCACCTAGTAAAGTTAGTCCGGAACCATTCTGGAACATTCACAAAGGTATATCCAGGTCATAATATTGAAGCGATGCAGCAGAGAAATAGAAGAGAAGACGTGGGGAAGCCAAGAGAGAAGGTATGCCGGGGCTCCCTCAGGGAAGTGTGGATTGACAAATGCCAGAGTAAGGGGTGGCAGACAGGAGAGGGAGTCCAGCTGGCGTCGCCGTGGGGAAGGGATCAGCCGAGCCCAGCTGGTGCCGCAGTGGAAGGAAGCTGGCCGGCCTGCCGAGGATTTGTGTGTGCCGAGAAGACATGGCAGTCTGGGGAGAGAAGTCTGTCTGAGAAGTGGGCTCCGAACGTGTGGCCGTATGGACTGACCGGGAAGGCGGTAGCGGAGAAGGATCCCTCTAGTGGCGGACATTGAAGGCAAGTTAATCTTCTACTGTATAGTTACTTATCTACTCTTTTAAGCTCTTGTAATAAATATACCGCACTAAGCTGTATCCTAAACGAATCCACATTGTTCTCTTAGAACCTTGAACGCAAACATTGACGGCTGAGAAGCGTCGTAACAATATATTGTCAAGAGGCTTTGCGGCTCCAATCACGAGAGGCCCCATGGGACGCTTGTCAATCATCCCTAGACTCCGGGGGTGGGGGCCACAGGTGTGAGGGGTTCTCGGAATCTGATCGGCGGGGCGGCTGACGACGCTCATTAGGATTATCTTTAACTTGGGGTAAGTTGTATATTATCTAACTCTCTCTCTCTCCCTATAAATGCCGCTTATAATAAATTAATTATTCCCAAACTTGCCCTTGCTTTATTTATCTCCGCGACAATATAACTATAATGAGTATTACACTTGGATAATTCAAAGCCCATGGAACAAAAAAATATATATTCGAATTATCCAAAAATTTGAATTAAAAACCGAAATTCTATGTATAAGAAATTTAGGTACCAAGATAAATATTCGAATTAAAGTGGTTTTCGGATTAAAGACGTTCAAATTATCCAAGTTCTACTGTATTCGAATTTTAAATGGCATTTTATTTTCTAATATACATTCAAGTAAAAATTCACTCGGGTAAAACCCGGGTGTTGCCCACGTGATTCGTCTCTTTCTCTCTCTCTCTCTCTAGTATAATAATATAATAAAGAAACACAGCACGCTGATTGGATAATAAACTCAACAACCTCAGAGCCAATTGGTTCGCATTCACGTGACCTTAATCAGCCAATCAGTTCGCGCATACAAAAAGGATACCATAAAAATGGTATAATCAATAAGTTCCAGTAATGACCTAATAAAAAATACAGCCGATAAAAAATATTACGTCTATTGAAAAAAAGGAAATAATTTAACTCCCCCCCCCCCCCCAGGGTACGTAAATATTTGCTCGTACGTCGCACATTCTTTTATATAATTCTACTTTTAGAAGACATAGCAGTAACATAGCGCGCAGCTAAATTAAAATGGAACAACGTTTGAAATTCTATTTTCGAATAGGTTAATCAGCCAGTGAGAGCTTTGATTTGTTACAAAAAGTATTTGAAGAAGACTCTTTTAAAAGAAGAACAGAATTTGAGAGAAAGAGAATGATTCAAAAAGTTTAAAGATGGCCGAACTTCCGTGGAAGACGACATAAGTTGTGAACGACCAAAAAAGTGAATGTCCCTGAAAATGCGGAAAATTTAAAGCCCTGGTTTTTCAAAATCGGAGAATAACAATCAGAGAATTGTCCAAAAAGGAGCGTCATTTGGGATATTGCCACGTGGAAAATTAGGAAAGACAAACTTCAGAATGGCACAGAAATTTATTTCAGACAAGAACAAACTATGAATGGTAAACAAAAGATAAGCCACGAGGGAAATTTACAGAGTAGCAAAATATAAACATAAAAATGACTACTCTGCTAATAAAAATAATAAAATTAATAAATACTTTGTTACAATATGCCATCCATTATCCATGTTGATTGGGCCTAAACAGATGATCATGCAAGTTTGTCCCTTGGGTATTAACCCTAGAGCACACATCGAATGTATAATAAATGCTATTGGTCTCTATGCTGAACATGCCATCTTTTTCAAAGTAGAAAAGGTTAAAATCAGTTGCCTTCCCACTGGATTAATCTCGAAGATGTTTCCTTTTTCGAAAGAAAAAAAATGTAATTTGTTAAACCCTTAAGCGAAATACAGAAAAATTAATAATTGTGCTGACGAACTATTACACCATGCTGAATAAATGGCAGTTTCTGAAGCAACAGTGAAATAAGTCTCAAAAATTTTAATCGAACTTATTTTTAAGTCACGATGCTCCAAAGTACGTCATTAGTGACAGGGTCTTACAATTCTCTAGCAATTTGATTTAAAAAAAAAAAAGATAAAAAATCACACTGCACAACGAGCTACCATTCCGAGACAGATGGATTAACGGAACGGCTAAATAGAACTTCAGGTAGTGTGATCAATATTGTAGCAAAGTATTTATTATGTTATTAACAGAGTATCATTTTTATGTTTATATTTTGTTAGTCTGCAAACCTTTGATTGCTTATCTTTTGTTTATCATTCATAGTTTGTTCTTGCCTTAAATAAATTTCAGTCATCTTGAAGTTTGTCTTTCCTAATTTTCCACGTGGCAATATGGATGTGAACACGGACAAGAAGACCAGGGAAAAAATCTTCCCATTTATCACCCACGCGTACAATACCACGACTCAAGAAACCACAGGCTACTGTCCATTTTTCCTGTTATTTGGAAGCGAGCCCATGTACCACTTAAACGATGAGAATATCTCTGCGGGCATCACAGATAATTACAAGATAAATAATAAGGACGAGAGAGACAGTTATTTAGATAACACAGAGAAATTCCAGAAAAGAATGAAAATAAACTATGAAACAGGACATTTAGTGCTAGCTTATAAACCAAAAATTTGGAAATATGAAAACTAAATATTTTGGCCCATATTCGTATATATACTCTATAAAAAAATCGACGCACCAAGAAGGAATTGTCCTATTTATTTGAAAATATGTACACAAAGACGTTTCGACCAAACATGCAAATAATTGAAATTTTATAGCCATTTTATGCGAAGCAAGAGCTCCAGAGCATCTCAACTACTCATCTAGAATGAGTATTCTAAACTTAATATTCGGCGCGGCACAAGCTGATTTTCAAATTTTTCGTTTAATATTTTTGCGAAAATCCGAAAGATTCGGGATGATTACGAACATATGTCAGAATTTGAAAGAGATCGGGACATTGAATTGAAAGAGGCTGGTTGGTCAAATCGACTAATCGCATGGCGCTTGTGTCGAAGTGATGCGGCTATTAGGTGATGTTGGCAAAAGTGGGTCAACAACGGAAGAATACAACATCAGTACGGCAGCAGTCGACCAAGGGACACAGAAGAACGGGAGGATAGAGAGATTGTCATAACGGATGTCGCAGCACCGGATTCGACGCTATCTATCATCCGACGTGTGACCGGCACACGAGTGTCCAAAATGACCATCAACAGACGACTGAGAGAGCGGAATCTAAGAGCTCGCCGACGGTAACGATGCTTACCCCTCACAACAGTACACCGACAAGTCTGACTACAGTGGAGTCGGGAGCGATCAACTTGGAACTGCTCTGAATGGGGACGTATAGTCTTTAGTAGGACTCTCGTTTCTTAATATGGCCTGATGACCTTCGCAAACATGTCTGGAGACGTCCTGGATAGCGTGTCGAACCTGGCCTTGCTTTCGAACACCACACAAGTTCACAACATGGTGCTATGGTCTGAGGTGCCATTTCATTTGATAGCAGGACCCCATTACTAATCATTCCTGGAATTTTGACAGTACAATAGATATCATTTTATGAATGTTTTGTTGCCGTTTCTCTCACATCTTCCCGGGCCTACTTTTCAACAAAACAATTCTCGGCGACTCACGGCACACGTGTTACTATGGATTGTTTTCTATCTTGTAAACTCTTCCGTGGCCAGCAAGGTTGTCTGTTCTTTAACTCATAGATCAGATCTGGGGCGTCATGGGAAGGCGATTTCAACCATCCCAATGATTGTGGTGGAAAATATTTTGGAAGATTATAAATAATAAAGTTATGTGAAAACATTTTCTAGTGCCCTATGTATATTTGATGTATGTTTTCTGTAAGCTCAAACCTGGCGTGTTGCTGCGGAGCATTTACCTCTCTCTCTTTCTTTATTTTGATAAACATCCATTTCATAAGCATCATTCCTCACCAGCGACGGCCCCTTGATAAAACAGAACTATCTCCGCACATCTCGACGTTCACACGACGTTTGACCAAAGTGGCCGGTCGAGGGACTTACTGTTGTTGAGCAGAAGATGATGGCCGGCATTCAGCGTCGTCCCATGTCAAGGGCGCTATGGATCTGTCCCGTTGCCCCCCAACGGCCCCAATACAGTAATTATTACAAGAGTCGACCTTCACAATCGATTCTGCCGCTCTTCAATAAAAAATCAGACCTGACTTTCCAATTCAGATCGACGCGGCTAAATGAAAATCGCTAAAAGTTTAAAACTTCCCTATCGACCCTTACCTAAGACCGTGGTGAGGAGACAACACCGCGCTGTCCAAACTCTAGTTTTCTCCGCAGCAGACACATCTGTGTCGTGTTGGAATACACAGTGTCACGTATAGGTTATGTAACTACGTGAACTAACTATCTGTGAAGTGATGCACTGAGCAGCTGAAATGTCCCGAATTTATCAGTGATCAACTGTAAGTTGTACAACTAGGAAACACGTTATCGTTCTGTGACACTGAACAACGCAAATTATATTGACAAATATTTGTACCCTTATCATATCTTATCTCAGGTTTTATTAGAAAGAATTTTGTTGTTTATTTGTTGAGTGGACTGATCTCCCACGCCTTCTCATTGGACGAATGTGGCCATGTTTGTACATAAAAGAGAGTTGAAACGGAATGCGAGGTGTGTTCGAGTGGAGACGCTTAAAGCGTTCTCTGTGAGCTTTTCTGGTTACCTCCTCGCATACTTGTGAAACCCCGGTCCGCTCCTCATCAACGCTGCAAATAAAGCATAAGTACTGATTTTATTTAACAAATAGTGTTTTCCCCCCCTTTTTGTCGTTGGTGTTGTACTTTTGAGTGTACCTTTTTCTGTGTTTAAGTCACTCTTACTGTAGGCCCCAGTCTATTCCATTTTTGTGTGTTAACCCGCGTAATAGTAACTTTTGTCATTGGCGAGCCCTGCCAGGATTACTGGTGTTTGCACGTGTAAATTCCTGTAATTTTCTCGTGCGTTTTTTTTTTCTTTGTTTGAGTGGTTTATTATTTATTATTTTTTTAACTCCATCATGTTTGTGAACTCTATGCTTAACTTGTCAGTGTTTAATGGGGCTGATATCGAGTCTTTCATTCGAGAAGCCGAGCTTAAAGCTCGAGTAGGCAAATGGGATCCTGAGGTCAAAACACTGCTCATGTTCGAGTCTCTATCCCCTGAAGTTAGGTTGAGCTTAGAGGAGATGGGTATCCGTAACGATAGCAGTTTCGAAAGTATTGTTAGTAAACTGAACATACTGTACCCTAAAAAGGCGCCTGGTATTAGGGAATGCCTTAAATTAATAGAAGGTCTTAAGCAGAGAGTTGGGGAAAGTCCTATGGTTTTTAAAGAAAGATTCCTGGCCATTAGATAATTGAGCCGAGAGGTTAAGGGTGATGCGGAAAGCAAAGGAAACTGTCAGACAGTTTATGTCAGGTAATTCTGTTAAAAAGCTTATGATTCCTAGGCCACCTTATTCCAGAAGTTTCGACAAAGGAGACCTGGTAATGCTAGCTGTTCCTAAGAAAGAAGGTTACACCAACCTCTATGGGCCTTTCCGTGTGGAAGCTAGGGTCTCCGATGTTAACTTCAGAGTAAGAGGGGTCACCATGAACGATGTGAAAGTTGTACATGTCGATAGGATGAAAGCGTTTAGAAACAGACGTTAAGAAGAGCTTTTAGCTCTTGGACTTGAGAGAACTGAATGGAATTGGATCGTTCGGTTGCTCATCAAGTGAGCTTCTGTTAGTACCCTAAGTCTCTACCTAACATACCCAGCCGGTCCCAGATGATAGCTTATTTGGTCCCCCATTAAACTCTGTCTGCTAAAGCATAGTATACATGTGTGTGCTTGGTAATCACTCATGGTAACTCACGTAGTTTGCGCAGATTTTTTTTTTAAGTTTCTGTTGGGAGGAACAAGATGGAAGGCACCTTTATGGAACGACCCGGATATCTTCTTCTCCTCTCTTTAGTTTTTTTTTTGTATCTTTATAACATGGCTCCCGTGAGCTTTTTTCCCTCCCGAACAGCGGGAGGTTTTCCTTATGGGACAATGGGAATGTTTGGTAGATTGGTTAGTTTCTTTTTTTTTCTTTGGAAGGATACCTTTTGTCAAATTATATTGACAAATATTTGTACCCTTATCATATCTTATCTCAGGTTTTATTGGAGAGAATTTTGTTGTTTATTTGTTGAGTGAACTTATCTCCCACGCCTTCTCATTGGACGAATGTGGCCATGTTTGTACATAAAAGAGGGTTGAAACGGAATGCGAGGAGTCGTGGAGTAGTGTTCGAGTGGAGACGCTTAAAGCGTTCTCTGTGAGCTTTTCTGGTTACCTCCTCGCATACCTGTGAAATCCCGGTCCGCTCCTTATCAACGCTGCAAATAAAGGATAAGTACTGTTTTTATTTTATTTAACAAATCGTGTTTTTTTTTTATTTCCCCCCTTTTTGTTGTTGGTGTTGTACTTTTGAGTGTACCTTTTTCTGTGTTTAAGTCACTCTTACTGTAGGCCCCAGTCTATTCCATTTTTGTGTGTTAACCCGCGTAATAGTAACTTTTGTCAGTACAACTAGGAAACCCGTTATCGTTCTGTGACACTGAACAACGCAAACTACTTACTGTTAGTTTACATTATCTTTTTGATTGAATCTCTCTCTCTCTCTTGATTCAAACGGATTCATTTCGTTTCATCCCTTAATGCTATATTTGTCCCGATAAAGGGATTTTTCCTAAAAGGTCGTCGTGATTTAAATAAAATAATTGGGAAATATTTGTGATTCAGTGGTTAGACTGTCGAGTGTCCTCTTGATACTATCCCTCCCTAGCTTCTGCACAAAGGTATCATCCACTTTTACCGAGCAATATTGGTCTGCTTGATCAGCTCTGTTGGCCTCTTTGTATGTACCAGTTACTGGAGGTAAGACCAAAAGTCTTCGATGCAATGAACTGCCAGGAAGTTCGCTGCCTTGCCAGGCTTCTTTACATAAACGATGTTTTCAGCTTCAAAATGGTATGTGATGATCTTGGTATAATGTCCGATGGCTATGTTTGGCCAGAATAGCTAACCACCATACTTCTGATTGATATATGGAATCAACCTGGCTTTCAGACATTGGTTCGCTATCGTTCAGCCTTGATGGTGCATCCCGACTTGGGGATGAAAGGACGACTGAGTCCACGTGGAACGAACTCAAACCACACCAGCACTTTTCATTTAATTTTTTATCCCGGTTGAATTTGACGTCAGAGCAGGAATAGAGGAGGGGTATAGTGGCGACCATTTCTGTTGATCTGTTGAGTATAAAAGGATGAAATATGTATGATTCATCGTCTAGACGTGATCTGGAAATTTAAGAACCAATCGTCTACATTTCATTTTTAGCAAAAAGATCTTGCTTTCATTCGTGCCGAACAGCTTGTTTTCTTCTATGTTAATTTCTTAATTATGTCTGACGCAATGTGTGCATTGCGTGCACATATTGCACATGTGGGCAACATGTCTAACGAACATGCCCAACTATGACAGTCATGCAACATTTCTAATGAAACCGCTTCCTTATCCGATTCCTTCAATCATTTTTCCCCGATAGTATATAAAAAACCTATCCAAGATGCTCTTCCCTCCCATCATTCTCCTGGCTGCCTTTGTACATAAACTTGTAACTGTATTATAACTCTAATGTATCCTTCCAATTTATACTTTCATAACCTTTCTTTAACTATCTGCTCACTACAGTATCTCTGTACATATCCGGGACTCACCCCTTGACTTGTTCTCCTTAACAGACCCACCTTTTCACTGAACCTTCTTCAGATGGAAAAGTCCCAAGATTGACTTGAGCGGGCGATGCAAGTGTAATCCGTCCACATTTTGGGCGGATGTTGTTGTTGTATCCAAGATGCCCTATATTATACTTTGAGAATTTTATTTCTATATAAATAAAATAGCGTACTGTGTGTACGTATAAAAAAAAATATATTTTTTTAAATATGTAAATACTTGTTCCCATAACCTCTTGATTCAAAAGAATATCTTCCCCGATGGTTCAATTACTTTGTTTACGTTCAATTGTACATGTTCAATTAAACTTTTCCCGCACTTCTACGTGGCACATTGACCTTCATAAGCGAAGATTTCAAATCACGAGACAGCAGGAGTGTCAATCAATGTCTAGATTTTCAACTAAAATCCGTCAATAAAAGATTCACGACAAATAAAGGTTTCTTTTTCTGCACATCTGTCCTAACCAATTTGCACAGTATGGCGTTTTTAACATGTTACTTCTTTAATATATAATTGATGCTTAACATCAACCATTTTTTATTCACCAAAATTTCAATTATTTTTTAGTAATATGACAATGTGAAAATAATTCTTTTTTTTTTTTAAGGCATCTCCTTATCGGGTAATTTGAGAGTTGCTGATGGCTTGCGCCATCTATCGGAATGAATATAAACTATTCGTTGATTTCCAGAATTGCCCAAATACCTATTCTTGATTAATCAAGAAAAGTTATCCACGTACACGTTTCGAGCTGTTGCCCCTTGTCAGCGTGGTGCAAGCTATCCGATTAGGAGATGCCTTATTTTATTTTTTTAAATTTATGAACCTTATCCCAGTGCAATATCACATTTGTACTATCTTTTCACAATGTAAAAAAAGTCAGTTCTATATATCTCGGAACATCAAGTACGGCTCATTTTTTATCTGAGGGATTATTGGCAGCCCAATATTTTAGAGAGAGGGGAAGAAATTAAAGATGTCAAACATATTTTTTCAAAATCTATTTCCATAGATTTTAGTAGTAGATTTCCCCAGATATTTTGGAACATAACTAGGAGATTCCCTTGTCGGAACTTTCAACAAAGATATTTTTTCCTTTTCTTTGGGGCCATTTAAAAATGTATCGCGGTGATTTTCAACACCGGGTCATTCAGATTTTGATGATACCTATTCGTTAAATGCGAAATTCCCGCATGACTAAATGGCAGCACAGTATACGTTCTAACAGAGGATTGGATATTTTAGCTTCGGATTGAAATGTTCTTATAAGTTGGGTGATCAAAGAGAGGTGCCATGGCAACAAAAACTAAATCAGACATTTCGTTTTATAGATTTGTCCCGGAGTCCAAGAGGAGGGGAAAAAGCTGTAGTAGAAAGTATCAATAAATAAAAAAGGTAATAAATTATGCAAAGTTTTGGTAGAGAGACATAACAATCGCTGCGTGTGTTCTAAACATCTTTTTTTTTTTTTTCATTTTTAACGATAAGCTCAGATTTTTTGCTGAACTCTAGAAATGTTTGTAGACAACGCCCTTATAGGCCGATATCTGATAGAGCTTGTAAATCGTTGATCTCTGTTTCGTTTGAAGACGCATGAAACTGTCTATTTTGTACCATTCTCTTTGAAGGAAGTTGTTCCCTAGGAACAATAAATGATCCTAAGGGAGATCTTATCTTGAATATATCATCTCCGCTTAACTCACATTTTGAGAATCAGTCTTTTTTCCAATTATGTGAATGTCTTTTCAAAGGTGCGTTTATTTTAGTTTTTTTTTAATGGGAGTCGCGCTCTTGGTAGAATAAATATAGATTTTTAACAATTTGGAATGAAAAAATGTCGAGGAAGGAATGTGTCTGTGTATAGCAGCAATGAGTGTTTGGCTCCGCCGAGTGGCGGCGATAGGGGGCGCAGCCAGGAGCTCCGTCTGTTGCCCGTGAGTACGATACCCACTCTCCCTCCCCCCCGGGGATCTGAGAGCATTTCCTGCTTCGACCACAAATGGCAGCCTCCAAGCGCAATTATAACTGATCTCTCTAGAGCATGTGTCAGCTGATATCTTTGGGAATTCCTAATATACAAATGAACGTTCGAATTTCTCATGTGTGTTGTTTAGCCATCTAAACTTCATGAAAACATAACAAATTGTATTTATCTATTACAAAATTATATTGATGTCACGCTCAGAACAATCCAACTTTACTTCTGTATGTTTCTTATAGTCAAATGGCTGTCTGTTGATATGTCAAACGACATTTACACGGAAGAAATATTGCGATAGAAGCGATCTGTTGAGACGCGACCTATTGAACATCCGCTAGAGAGACGCCAGTGTTTACCCGCTCTATTTATATGCCGCTGCCGACAATAGCAGTCGCTGTTTATTTCTAGAACTGCTGCTCCAACCGGCCGCCCGTCCTGCCTGGGGAGAGGCAATCCTTCTGGTTCAACCGGTGCGGACGTTCTTCTGTGCCAAAACCCAGTGGTTTCTGGTTTAAACTGTTCTTCTATACCACAACCCAGTGGTTTCTGGTTTAACCTGTGATGCCGTTCTTCTGTACCAAAACCCAGTGGCTTCTGGTTTAACCGGTGCTGCCGTTCTTCTGTGCCACAACCCAGTGGTTTCTGGTTTAACCGGTGCTGCCGTTCTTCTGTGCCACAACCCAGTGGTTTCTGGTTTAACCGGAGCTGCCGTTCTTCTGTACCAAAACTCAGTGGTTTCTGGTTTAACCGGTGGTGCCGTTATTTTATACCACAACCCAGTGGTTTCTGGTTTAAACCGGTGCTGCCGTTCTTCTGTGCCACAACCTAGTGGTTTCTGGTTTAACCGGTGCGGCCGTTCTTCTGTGCAACAACTAGGTGGTTTCTGGTTTAACCGGTGCTGTCGTTCTTCTGTACCACAGCCCAGTGGTTTCGGGTTTAACCAGTACTGTCGTTCTTCTGTACCACAACCCAGTGGTTTCTTGTTCAACCAGTGCTGTCGTTCTTCTGTACCACAGCCCAGTGGTTTCTGGTTTAACCTGTGCTGTCGTTCTTCTGTACCACAGCCCAGTGGTTTCTCGTTTAACCTGTGTTGTCGTTCTTCTGTGCCACAACCCAGTGGTTTCTGGTTTAAACCGGTGCTGCCGTTCTTCTGTGCCACAACCCAGTGGTTTCTGGTTCAACCGGTGCTGTCGTTCTTCTGTACCACAACCCAGTGGTTTCTGGTTTAACCGGTGATTCCGTTATTCTGTGCCACAACCCAGTGGTATCTGCTTCAACCGGTGCGGCCGTTTTTCTCTACCACAAACCAGTGGTTTCTGGTTTAACCGGTGATTTTTTTCCGTCATTCTGTTCACAGCCCAGTGGTTTCTGGTTCAACCGGTGCGGGTGTTCTTCTGTGACACTAAACTGTGGTTTCTGGTTTAACCGGTGATTCCGTTATTCTGTGCCACAACCCAGTGGTTTCTGGTTTAACCGGTGCTGCCGTTCTTCTGTGCCACAACCCAGTGGTACCTGGTTCAACCGGTGCGGGCGTTCTTCTGTACCACTGAACAGTGGTTTCTGGTTTAACCGGTGATTCCGTTATTCTGTGCCACAACCCAGTGGTTTCTGGTTTAACCGGTGCTGCCGTTCTTCTGTGCCACAACCCAGTGGTACCTGGTTCAACCGGTGCGGGCGTTCTTCTGTACCACTGAACAGTGGTTTCTGGTTTAACCGGTGATTCCGTTATTCTGTGCCACAACCCAGTGGTTTCTGGTTAAACGGTGCTGCCGTTCTTCTGTGCCACTACCCAGTGGTTTCTGGTTTAACCGGTGCGGCCGTTCTTCTGTTCCACAACCCAGTGGTTTTGGTTCAACCGGTGCTGCCGTTCTTCTGTGCCACAGCCCTGTGGTTTCTGGTTTGACCGGTGCTGCCGTTCTTCTGTGCCACAACCCAGTGGTACCTGGTTCAACCGGTGCGGGCGTTCTTCTGTACCACTGAACAGTGGTTTCTGGTTTAACCGGTGATTCCGTTATTTTGTGCCACAACCAGTGGTTTCTGGTTTAACCGGTGATTCCGTTATTCTGTTCACAGCCCAGTGGTTTCTGGTTCAACCAGTGCGGGTGTTTTTCTGTACCACTGAACAGTGGTTTCTGGTTTAACCGGTGCTGTCGTTCTTCCGTGCCACAACCCAGTGGTTTCTGGTTTAACCGGTGATTCCGTTATTCTGTACCACAACCCAGTGGTTTCTGGTTTAACCGGTGCTGTCGTTCTTCTGTGCCACAACCCAGTGGTTTCTGGTTTAAACCGGTGCGGCCGTTCTTCTATACAACAACCCAGTGGTTTCTGGTTTAACCGGTGCTGCCGTTCTTCTGTGCTACAACCCAGTGGTTTCTGGTTTAACCGGTGCTTCCGTTTTTCTGAACCACAACCCTGTGGTTTCTGATTTAACCGGTGCTGTCGTTTTTTGTACCACAACCCAGTGGTTTCTGGTTTAACCGGTGCTGCCGTTCTTCTGTACCACAACCCAGTGGTTTCTGGTTTAACCGGTGCTGTGCCGTTCTTCTGTGCTACAACCCAGTGGTTTCTGGTTTAACCGGTGATTTTCCGTTTTTCTGTACCACAACCCTGTGGTTTCTGATTTAACCGGTGCTGTCGTTTTTTTGTACCACAACCCAGTGGTTTCTGGTTTAACCGGTGCTGCCGTTCTTCTGTACCACAACCCAGTGGTTTCTGGTTTAACCGGTGCTGCCGTTCTTCTGTACCACAACCCAGCGGTTTCTGTTTTAACCGTTACTGCCGTTATTCTGTGGCACAACCCAGTGATTTCTGGTTTAACCGGTGCTGTCGTTATTCTGTACCACAGCCCAGTGGTTTCTGGTTTAACCGGTGCTGCCGTTCTTCTGTGCCACAACCCAGTGGTTTCTGGTTTAACCGGTGCTGTCGTTATTCTGTACCACAACCCAGTGGTTTCTGGTTTAACCGGTGCTGTCGTTATTCTGTACCACAACCCAGTGGTTTCTGGTTTAACCGGTGCTGTCGTTATTCTGTACCACAACCCAGTGGTTTCTGGTTTAACCGGTGCTGCCGTTCTTCTGTACCACAACCCAGTGGTTTCTGGTTTAACCGGTGCTGCCGTTCTTCTGTACCACAACCCAGTGGTTTCTGGTTTAACATATGCTATACCATTCTTACTCGCGACGGAGATTGGTGTGTGGGGGAGATGGAGCGGGACGTTTCACAAGTGTAACATAATACGTAATGACGCCGTAGGGCAAGAAATCACTTGCTGGTCATATCTGTGGCGTGTGTAGTCCAGGCTGGACGTGTACAGTTTGGAGCGGGAGGTTTCACCAGAGTGACATCCACGGCGCCATTCGGGCGTTGCCCGGGTCATTCGGTAGTTTATAATAAATCTCTTTTGTTCTCAAAGAATAGACGGTTATTCTTCATAAAATTCTATTGCGCAAATGACCATTTCATTATATATTTTGAAGAAAGTTTTATTTCATCTGTGTTTCCAAGTAAAAGAAAAAGGAACAGTTGCAGTTTAAAAAAGACTGATTCCTTTATATAGCTATACATTGAAAGACTCGGGGCCGGATAACTTTGGGATTTATAATTAAATATTGATTTCAATACGTTTGGAATAATACAGAATTATAATTTAAGTCTCGGCGACATTTCGCAATTTACCTCTATAATAAATTAAAACCACTATCATGAGAAACCTTTATAATTTTTTTTTTTTTTGCGAATCAAAAATATAATTATACAGATTTTTATTTTTTCCCTGGTTATAAAATGGATTCAACTTATTCATATCCAAAAAAATTATGTTTCATATCTATTATGCTTATCAATTGTCATACAATTTCCATATTGCAATTCCAATCTGCAATTACGTGTGCTATTTCAAATCGATTATTTTGTGTGCGAATCGATGAATTCGGCCATTGTTTCTGTACCATTGAATCCAAATAGATGAAATATGCTCTAGGGACTGTTCTTCTGTAAATATTAACTGATTTATATATCAATCAGAATGGCGCAAGCCATCAGGATCTTTCAATTGAACGATATAAGGAGATGCCTCTTTTTTTTTTTCTTATATCAATCGTTTTTTTTTTGTTGTTGTTTACAAAGCATTTTAAAATTGTATTGACGCACACACACGTTTTTTTAATCATCTCATGACTGCAGGTACAGCTATCAGATATGTGCTATCATTAGGAGAAAGATCTAATAACAAGAACTGCATATGATCCTTGTCAAGGTCGGTAGAAAATGTTAGGCACAAGGTCGTCTGACTCTAAAAGTAGGTTCTTCAGATTATCTGAACCAACGACAGACGTACTTATCATGGATGGTAACCTCATTCACACTCAGCACCTTCATGAAGTTGCACAATTTTCGAAGACTGATATTGTATAAGACATTATATCGAAGTACAATTACTTATGGTTATCCAATATGGTATCCATTCATAAACAAAAAGTCAAAGGACAAACTAAATTCTCTTCAATATAATATATTAAAACAGTGTATACAGGCCTACAGTACAACATCATCGGATTGTACACACATACTTGCACAAGTCCCCAAAGTTACTGATTATATTGAATCTAACATGTTGAAAACCGAAATAAATTACAATCGATTTGACTCTTCAAGTAGGAATATAATTTCTAATTATATAAGGGAAAATTGCAGAAATACTATAAGAAGCCTAATATCATTTTCAGGTCCTTCTTCACTGATTCCCAAATACCCAAATATGTCAAGCCAAATTTTTACAATGTCCAATTTTTTACTGGACACGGTAACTTTATATCATATTTGTACAAGGTCAGAAAGACGGATTAGCCTAAATGCTCATGTGGTGCAGAAGAAGAAAATCCTGTACATATTCTAACGGACTGTCGACTTGTAGAGGACTTGAGAGTCAAAAATCAAATAAATATAAATTGTCTAAATCAAATAGCTAATAATAGATATATGTATATACATTTTAATAGATTTTGTAGCATGTTTCTTAGTAATAGATAGCCTGGGCTGTAATAACTGGTATATAGTTATATGCTGTAAATAGCTCTAAATTTCTGTTCTTCTATTATAGGGTAATTAAATCGTTAACTAACTGACAAATATGTTAATAATTTATATTATAATAACTAAAATCATATTAATAATTACTGTAAATAATCTCCCAAACTTGTGTATGCATGCAAATATCCAAGACGGATATCGCGGGTTTGTAAATGATAATAAATAAATAAATAAGTTGCACAATTTTCAGGCACGGGAGAAAAATCTTCCATCTTTTTGTCATTTAATATTATTTTTTCAAGTTTAAAAACTTGTTTTGTGTCTATGCAAAAATCCTCTAGCAACTTTTATATATTTCCAGGCCAGGAAGAATCCAAAAAAATTTGAACATTCGCTCAATCCTGTAAACAATGCTAGTGTACAATATTTCAGACTTCTGGTAAGTCGGCAAGTATTTTAAAGGAAAGAGATTCATAAATATTGCCATCGTGAGTGAGAAAGTAGAAATTATTATCGAAATACATTTTAAAAATGAGGTGAAGGAATAAATAATGACAATTAAGCCTTATAACTCCGAAAATTATTCGAGTAGAGATAATGCTGCGATCTAACTTCGAGGTGGCCTAGGGATTGGTGATTGATGCAATAGAATTTATCACAGAAATCATAACGCTACACATCCGTCCAGCTCGATGTATCAAGTGGACATATAATCCGTTTCTGTAGATTTTGCGGCATTCATTTGACTCAGCTGAAAGCAATGCGGCTTCAAGTATAGTTACGGAATAGTGGAACGAAGATTTTTATCAATGGTCTTAAATTGGGCCATAAATGTCTTAAACAAAAGACTGTAGGTCACGCGCCTAAATCCATTCAGTTGCAGCAATTGATAAAGCTAATCAGTTCTAAAATAGGACAGTGGATCTATGTGCAAATTTATCATAGATTAAGAGCTACCAATTTAAAAAAAAAAGTTTCTCAAATTGGCACCAATTTTCCTAAACAACACGTCTATACGATTTCTATCATCTTCAATTATCGATGTCCTTTTCCCCCAACTCTAATCTTCTAATTTAATTATCAGATCGTGATGGCAACAAAGGTTTTGATTTCCATTTAAATAGCTTTGAAACATGGCGTAGAAACAAGTTCGCCAGATTATTTATGCTATTGATGAGTTTATAATATATATATCACGTGGAAATTCGATATTTATTGCATCAGCAAGTTTAGCGGGTCTATAGATTGTGGTGACAAAGATAAACTTTTACGGGTTACACACAAAGTGAAATTTAATAGGGCCTAAAGTAATAGTAACTTAACACACAGAAAAGGGTACACTCAAGTGTACAACAGCAACAAAAACGGGAGTTAAATAGAAACTCACGATTTGCTATATAAAAACAAAATAGTACTTATCTTTTATTGTAGCGTTGGTAGGGATCGGACCGAGGGGTCACACAGGTATGCGAGGAGATCACCAGACACGGATAAAGCACGCAGAGAGCACTTTAAGCGTCTTCACACAATAACCCTCACAATCACCTTCGCATTCCCTTAGCCCATTCTTATGCACAAACATGGCTACATTCGTCCAATGAGAAGGCGTGAGAGATCGGTTCACTTAACAAACGAAAACAACCTTCTTCCCGCTAAACACTGAGACAAGATAAAACTGTTTGTCGATATAAAGTGGAACCAAGAATTGGTTGGAATAGCCTGGTCAATCAAGTATGTGAACGTAGCAAACATGGCAGTTGTAACAGTTATGTTGGAGAACTACCACCTTGTAGCACACTGTCGTCTACAAGACAACTACCAGGAACGTAGCAAACATGGCAGTTGTTACAGTTATGTTGGAGAACTACCAACCTTGTAGCACTCTGTCTACAAGACAACTACCAGGAACGTAGCAAACATGGCAGTTGTAACAGTTATGTTGGAGAACTACCACCTTGTAGCACTCTGTCTACAAGACAACTACCAGGAACGTAGCAAACATGGCAGTTGTAACAGTTCTGTTGGAGAACTACCACCTTGTAGCACTCTGTCTACAAGACAACTACCAGGAACGTAGCAAACATGGCAGTTGTAACAGTTATGTTGGAGAACTACCACCTTGTAGCACTCTGTCTACAAGACAACTACCAGGAACGTAGCAAACATGGCAGTTGTAACAGTTATGTTGGAGAACTACCACCTTGTAGCACTCTGTCTACAAGACAACTACCAGGAACGTAGCAAACATGGCAGTTGTAACAGTTATGTTGGAGAACTACCACCCTGTAGCACTCTGTCTACAAGACAACTACCAGGAACGTAGCAAACATGGCAGTTGTAACAGTTATGTTGGAGAACTACCACCTTGTAGCACTCTGTCTACAAGACAACTACCAGGAACGTAGCAAACATGGCAGTTGTAACAGTTATGTTGGAGAACTACCACCTTGTAGCACTCTGTCTACAAGACAACTACCAGGAACGTAGCAAACATGGCAGTTGTAACAGTTATGTTGGAGAACTACCAACCTTGTAGCACTCTGTCTACAAGACAACTACCAGGAACGTAGCAAACATGGCAGTTGTAACAGTTATGTTGGAGAACTACCACCTTGTAGCACTCTGTCTACAAGACAACTACCAGGAACGTAGCAAACATGGCAGTTGTAACAGTTATGTTGGAGAACTACCACCTTGTAGCACTCTGTCGTCTACAAGACAACTACCAGGAACGTAGCAAACATGGCAGTTGTAACAGTTATGTTGGAGAACTACCACCTTGTAGCACTCTGTCTACAAGACAACTACCAGGAACGTAGCAAACATGGCAGTTGTAACAGTTATGTTGGAGAACTACCACCCTGTAGCACTCTGTCTACAAGACAACTACCAGGAACGTAGCAAACATGGCAGTTGTAACAGTTATGTTGGAGAACTACCACCTTGTAGCACTCTGTCGTCTACAAGACAACTACCAGGAACGTAGCAAACATGGCAGTTGTAACAGTTATGTTGGAGAACTACCACCTTGTAGCACTCTGTCTACAAGACAACTACCAGGAACGTAGCAAACATGGCAGTTGTAACAGTTATGTTGGAGAACTACCACCTTGTAGCACTCTGTCTACAAGACAACTACCAGGAACGTAGCAAACATGGCAGTTGTAACAGTTATGTTGGAGAACTACCACCTTGTAGCACTCTGTCGTCTACAAGACAACTACCAGGAACGTAGCAAACATGGCAGTTGTAACAGTTATGTTGGAGAACTACCACCTTGTAGCACTCTGTCGTCTACAAGACAACTACCAGGAACGTAGCAAACATGGCAGTTGTAACAGTTATGTTGGAGAACTACCAACCTTGTAGCACTCTGTCTACAAGACAACTACCAGGAACGTAGCAAACATGGCAGTTGTAACAGTTATGTTGGAGAACTACCACCTTGTAGCACTCTGTCGTCTACAAGACAACTACCAGGAAGATAAAGGTTGCCTGGTCGGCTTTCATAGTTTTAGAATTGAATGACACTTCGGCCAAAAAGATTCACTGGCCAATTGGTCTTTTAATTATAAAACTACCAGTAAGTTACTTTCTACGGATGATTGTCCTAGTCTAACTATACATGCTGTCTCTAGACAATGTACATGCCCAGCCAAACCTCCCTCTTCATCAATTTATTGCACAATAAACCTAAAGGTTCTTAAAATTAAAAACACTTCGGCCAGTATAAATCATTTTATCATCTCGACGTTTCGACAAAATATTTTTGTCGAGATAATAAAAAGATTTTCTGACCGAAGTATCTTTAATTTTATGAAGAATGAATGCCTGGGATAGAAGTCTGTTTTCAAAGTTTTGCTGCTGAGAGAATCAAAGGCTCCCAACACCAGTCGTCGGTGGTTGCTGCTGTAATTTACTGTGGCCTGGTTCAAGTCATCAGTATGTTGTGTAAATGTCTCGGTAAATTAGATATTTATTGTCACGTTTTGACGCCTCTGCGTTGCTCGGTGAGACGTATGTCCACTGATGTCTCACCCACGTAGGATGCTTCACAGCCAGTACCTGAGTCAGTCAGTATATATCCTGGAGAAGAGGATCTACCAGTGTGTTCTTTGTAGTGATAATCACAGTTGCAGGTTGATGGCCAGACCGACGTTTTGGCGAGAGATCCACTTTACCATTTTCAGATTTCAACGTACTACTGTAAGCACGGTTTATCTTGGAAACGTCGGTTAGTAAGGCCTTACTGCCGAGTTAACACAAAGCAATAACGAGCCATCTATACATATAAAATGTAAGAATTTAAAAGCACGAATGTTTCTTTTATACATAATACAAACTTCTACTGCCCTTACTGCGATGAAAAATATATATTTGAATGTAATTCTACTGTCCTATAAGCTTATGTCCATAGTTTTCTTGAAAACCACATTTCTGAGATTCCACCCTTCAGTGCTGCGTATATAAGCAGAATCGCCCAATACAGTATTAGAGCTCTGAGAAGCGGTCTGGTGGATTAAATTGGCGAAACCGCTGGAGGGGTTCACTACTGATGAGCCAAGCCCTTCCAATACATATTTTTCATCGCAGTAAGGGCAGTAGAAGTTTGTATTATGTATAAAAGAAACATTCGTGCTTTTAAATTCTTTCATTTTATATGTATTACTGTCGAGTGTTATATCCTTATATTCTATGGCCCAGGGTAATGGAAGTGTTGGCTCAGGGCGGTGTATATATCAGGTGTGCAGAGAGGATGAGCGGGGTGTACGGCTGGAGGAAGCGTTGACTCAGGGTGATGTATATATCAGGTGTGATGGTGTGCAGAGAGGATGAGCGGGGTGTACGGCTGGAGGAAGCGCTGCCTCTACACGCTGGTGGCGATGTTGGCGGCCGCACTAACCATCAACGTGGCGCTGACCGCGTGGATCCTGCGGGTGCTGGACTTCAGCGTAGTGAGCTCCGCGTCTTCACACACATGCTATATATATTGATATACAGTAGAACTTCCATGTAATGAACACCTAATTGTAGAGCTATAGTGTCCTTTAGGGAGAATTGTCCTCTTACCGGAGAGTTGCAAAAAGGTAAAAATGGTACTTTTGTGAATGAAAACTGTCCTATATAGCGAGGTGTCCCCTAGCGTGTGTGTCCTCTCTAGGAGGTTCTACTGTATATTGATATATGGATAATATATAGTGATATATTTTTAATTAAAAAGGCATATATTGTGTGAATATAAATATCATTTATTTTTTACCAATAAATTTATATGCCTTTTTAATTAAAGATTTATTAATGGATTGCTCTATTTTCAATATTGATATATGTTTTATTTTTTTGCCGTGAAGAAATTGCTCTATATAAAAGCATAGGGCGCCATAGATTTGGCCCAGCCGCTTTACCGGCTAAACACCTCTTTGACAGATTGTAATGATTCCATTAGATCTCTTGTGGACTTCGTGTAATAAAGTCCGCCTTAGGCTGACAAGGGCCATTAGCCCGAAACCATGGTCTCTAGGTGGACGCTTCTCAGTTTGCCAAAGCTGGTGTTGTGGCTTTGTCACCGACCTGAGGCCGCTAGTTTGCGACGACGGTCAATAGATGGCGTATAGTTTTGACGTTTAATTTAACGGGAGAAGCGCCCTATGCTTTTATGTGTCATTTTTTTTTAAAGATAGTGATTATTTGCTTGTTCTTTGCTTGGTGAACCTTTCTGAAAAGAATGCAATAAAATACTCCAGATCACTATTTGCTTTAATGGAGTTGATAAAATTTGATTAGGAAATACCTGACTTGAGGCGTGAAGAATAAATAAAAGACTTGATTACGTATTTACTTATTTACCAAAATTTTATGTCGGCCAATAAATAGTATAAAGTCGTTCCATTCGGCGGTCTAGCTCACAGAGTTTGTTTCAACAAATTTAATTTAAGATATAATTTTCACATATATAGCATCTGATTTTAAGTTTAGTCAATCCTCCTTGGTCATTTTCATTAGTGATGCAAGAAAAAATCTATCAAATTTCACCATAGAACTAAAAGAGAAATATAATAATAAAATAAATCTACTTCACAAATTTTGAAATATTTTGAGGTTTAGCGTCTCGATATATTTTATAATTTTTAATTATTTTATTTATATGTGTGTGAAAAAATAATAAAAAAGGTCAGGTGTTGGTATTAAAATCAAAAAAAGGAACATCCTGACCATGAGCACATGAGCTTTTTAGCGCCATCTAGTGGAACAGAAATCAACTAAACGTTGATTTAGCCTGTTCCCTGATATTTGGCCAACCCATTTTCTTGATTTATCAGAAAAGCTCATGTGCTTGTGGTCACATAATATGCCTTTTTTTATTTTAATATATATATATATATATATTTATATATCGTTTTGAAAATAGAGCGATCTATAAATAAATCTTTAATTAAAAGGCATATATTGGATCAAAATATCATTTATTTTACCAATATTTCAGTTGGCTGAAAACCAAGCTTTTTAAAGGTGTTATAACATATTATTGTGTGTCAACAACAAACTCAGCGCCACATAACGTCAATAGAATTAAGTTTAAGAAGGCCAACTTAAATATTGGTAAAATAAATGATATTTTGATCCAATATATGCCTTTCTAATAATATATATATATATATATACAGGGTGATCCAAAAGTCCCGCACAACTTTAAAAATTAATAACTCCGCGAATATTCGCGCTAGAGCAATGCGGTAAACACCATTGTTTTCAGGATGCAATGGGATTTTTTATGGCGAATAATGTAAAATTCGAAATTGATTTTAGTTACAATTTTATTCGCCAGATGGCGCTCTACCAGAATCAGAGATTCAGCGGCCGAATTGTTTGATAAATTGAAAAATATAACTGATCGACACGTATTTTTCCTTTTTAAATACCAGGAAAGAACCCTAATAATATCAAATAACAAATTAACAAAACACCACTTCGCCAAAAGTATGAAGAATTGGTTAACGATTTTCAAATACAATCAGAGATATGTAAAATAGGTAAATGCAAATTAAAACATGTAGCAAAAAGAAAATTGATATTTTAGATACGGTTTGTTTCCGAGAGAGAGAGAGAGAGAAGATAATAAATTTCTAATATTTTTAATTCAACTCTCTCTCAGTATCGATTATATTTATTTTAATTCATTTGAAAAATATGTATCTTCTATCTCTGATAATTTATTTTACTCTGGAATGCCGTTGTTGTTGTCGTGTCCAATAAAGAGCCTCAGATGTACCATGCATCTCCATCACATCATCAGCAATGTCCACTATCTTGGGTGTGTAAAGCTGCTGCTCTGGGTCTATGTCAAATTTCTGCAAGGATGCGGCCATTGCTGGACATGAGAATATGTGGGTAGGTGTAAGTTCCACACCAGGACAATTGTTGCATGCCCTATAGGTTCTTGTGCCATCTGGATGTATTGTCATTCCTTTATAGTGTTTTGTTCTAAGTCTTGTTATAGTTTTTGTCATTTTTCTCTCAGAGTTTATTTCGCATTTTGATCTTTTCTTATTTTTTTGTTTAATTATCTTGTATTCTGACAAAGAATCAGCGTCAAATAATGACATTTGTTCTTTCCTTTGGCTCAACTTTCTGGCTTCCTTTACCAATTCAAATGCCATTTCATTACCCCCGATCGCAGCATGGGCAGGGATCCAATGTAGAATGCAGTTATTCTCCAATGGTTCCAGTTGGGTAAGTAACGAGTGTATTTTCTGTGTGATTTTAGTATTGCCCTTCTGAATTGCTTCTAGAGCGGATATGGAGTCGCTGTATATTAAAATTCCTTCTGCTTGATGCAGGGATGGTTGGTTAAGGCATACATCAAGGGCTTTCCAGATAGCTGTCAGTTCACAAGAGAAGTTTGACGAAATCTGTCCTGCTCCTTCTTTGATTTTGATGTTTGTTCCATCTTGCAGTATTATGTTAATTCCGGCCCCTCCATTACTCAGGGTAAGGTCTGAAGATCCATCTGTATATGCTGTTAAAGGGCGTGGCCTAGCATTTTTAATCAATAATTTGTACTATGAGGACATAGCCATTAATATTCCAAACACATTAGACCTCGAAACCCAAGGTATCAAAGTCAACCTCAATCAAAACAAAGCCATCAACATATACAATATGTATCACCCTCCAAACAATACATTTATTGACGATGGAACAATGGCTCAATTTCTTACAGACAACACTATTATTTTAGGTGACCTTAATTATAAACATCAACTATGGGGATGTTCTACGCCAAACCCAAGAGGCAAAATACTATCAAACATATTTGACGACAATGCCTTCATGTGCTTAAATGATGGGAATCCTACCCATCATTCCTACAGCTATAATACTGCACAAGCCCTTGATATAAGTTTTTACTATCCTGACATTTTCCACAAATGCAAATAGCAAATATTAAATGGTTTTGAAAGTGATCATTTGCCTAATTTGATAGAAATTAGCACCAAGACCAAAACTAGCTCAATTAAGAAAAATTATGGAACTTCAAAAAGGCTAATATGATATCTTTCGAAAACACCATTATTAAAGCAGCCAAAGTTTCAATACCAAGAGGTTATATTAAGAAATGGATTCCAAATTATACACACCAGGCAAAAAATATTCAAACACTTATAACTAAAAGAAATGAACTACAAAAAAGTGCACCCAAAACCAAACAAATTGTAGAACTGAACTGAACATTGTGATTGCAAAAATAAAAAGATTATACGTAAATGTGAAAAGGGAAAAGTGGAAACAAACTTGTGAAAACCTGAACCCAACAAACCCAAATACAAAACTTTGGAATTTGGCAAAACAAATTGGCAGGGTCCAGCCACAAACTGAAAACACAAATATGATTGAGAATACAGATTGTACACCAGCAACTAATGACAAAATTGCTGCCAATCTTTTAGGTAATTCATATCAAATAAGTAGTAAAATCAAGGTTGAAAAAAGGCCCGAAAGATTATTCATGACTGTAAAAATGTCACCAGCACTCATAATATTTTCCATGAAAAAAATCAATATGAAAGAGCTAGCTTATGCATTAGAAAACACTGACCTAAACAAGACTCCTGGGCCAGATGGAATTCATGGCCGAATGATATCAAACTTGGGAAAAATTGGCAAAGAAAGACTTCTTAATATTTTCAATAACTCCTGGAAAACTGGAAAATTGCCTTAAGACTGTAAAAATGCAACAATAATTCCCATAAAAAAAACTTGACAAATCTGCTGATGACCCAAAAAACTACCGACCTATCTCCCTCACAAATATTTGCTGCAAATTAATGGAAAAAATTATATTCAGACGACTCACCTACCACCCTGACACAAGAAATCTCTTACCAGAAGAACAATATGGATTTAGGAAAGGACATGGGACAATAGTCCAACTCTTATTTTTCACACAAAAGGTAAAAGATGCACAAAACAGAAAACCAACACAATAGCTGCTTTTTTAGACCTTACACAAGCTTTTGATAAGGTATGGAAAAACAAGTTAATTACAAAATTATACAAACATTTCAAAATTGATGGAAAAGCTATCACTTGGATAAATGATTCCCTTAAAAATATATACATCAGGGTCAAATATAATGGCACTCTATCTCAAACCTTCAAATTGTACCAAGGATTACCACAAGGATCAGTCCTTAGCCCAACTCTCTTCACCCTATTTATTGCAGGCATAGAAAATTAACACAAAGCAATAACGCGCCATCTATACATATAAAATAAAAGAATTTAAAAGCGCGAGTGTTTCCTTTATACATAAAACGAACTTCTACTGTCCTTACTGCGATGAAAAAATATATTGGGAGGGCTTGGCTCATCAGTGGTGAACCCTCCCAGCGGTTTCGCCAATTTAATCCACCAGACCGCTTCTCAGAGCTCTAATATTGTATTGGATCATTCTGCTTTTATATGCTACACTGAAGGATGGAATCTTAGAAATGGTTTTCAAGTAAACTATGGACATAAGCTTATAGGACAGTAGAATTATATTCAAATATTTGCTTCGAGCAATGCTCTTCAGCAAACTATAATGGTCAATGACCTTGTCTTTATAATTTGCTGAAGAGCATTGCTCGAAGCAAATATTTGAATATAATTCTACTGTCCTATAAGCTTATGTCCATAGTTTACTTGAAAACCATTTCTAAGATTCCATCCTTCAGTGTAGCATATAAAAGCAGAATGATCCAATACAATATTAGAGCTCTGAGAAGCGGTCTGGTGGATTAAATTGGCGAAACCGCTGGGAGGGTTCACCACTGATGAGCCAAGCCCTCCCAATATATTTTTTCATCGCAGTAAGGACAGTAGAAGTTCGTTTTATGTATAAAGGAAACACTCGCGCTTTTAAATCCTTTTATTTTATAGAAAAATAAATTTCACATAAAACCAATATTGGACTTTTCGCTGATGACATTATTCTATGGAGCAGCAGCACTAACTGGAAAAAAAGCTGAAAGAGATATAACAAGACTCTTCTCCACCTAGAAAAATTTGCTAATGAACATAAATTAGAATTTAACCCCCAAAAATCTGAAACCTGTCTTTTTACTACCGATAAGAAACTATACAAAATAAGACCAAATATTATTCTGAAAGAACAACAATTGCAATATAATAAACATCCTAAATATCTCGGCTACACCCTGGATCCAGAAATCAACTCCAGTAAGCATATTGAAGGAGTTGTTAGAAAAGGAAGAGACCGACTAAAAATCTTGAAATATATTTCAGGAAGAGTGGGGAGCTGAAGCAACAACAATAAAATTAACTTACACATCTCTAATGAGACCTATCCTGTGGAATATGGATATCAAATCTATGGTACAGCATCTGAAACAAATCTAAAATCACTGGAAAGGATACAACTAAGTGCAGCTAGAATTATTACAGGTCTTCGAAATACCTGCCCTAATAATATTGTACTTTGCGAGGCAGACATTATGCCCTTAAAGGATAGAATAAGCTACAATCTGCCAAAATATATAAACAAAATCAAGAGTTATGAAAATAAACACAGAACTTTCAATTACATACTTAATTGGGAACCCAATATAAGACTCAAAAAAGAAGGCCCTCTCCACCTGGCCAAAAGAAATGGATTTTTAAAATATAAAGTGGAAAAATATTATTTAGCTGAAAAAATATCTACATGCGAACCACTAACAAAATGTTATTTTTAATGCCACTTTAAACGAACCCACCAACAAACAATACCAAAATCCAGAATACTTAAAACAATTATTATTAGAAATAATTAATAAAATTCCTAAAAATGCAATAACTATCTATACCGATGGTAGCAGAGACGAGTTGGGACACACTGGCAGTGGCTCTCTCATTAAACCCACAAATGGCAATGAGAAAATGAACAGAAGAAACCCAGATTTTTGCTCAATCTTCAGATCAGAACTTATAGCCATCTATGAAGTCTTAAAATCCATCAGAAATACTAAACAATACGATATATGGATTCTTACTCATAGTAGAAGTGCCATATAACACTTGAGTCACACAGGGGAACTTAGAGACAAAGTAAGCAGGAACATAATTGGTTATCTCCAAAAACTCTCAATACCTCAAAAATTCACCTTCAATGGATACCCTTACATGTTAGCATTGAAGGCAATGAAGCTGCTGATGCGCTAGCGAAAAAAGGCACAAAAGAACCCTTGCTACAGAAAAATAAACTTACTTTTAGAGAAATAGAAACAGTAGCCAAAATAAACAAGAACTGGAGGATCCCACCTAAGCACAGTTGGTACACCCTAGAAGCAGATGGCCACCCAGACCTTTCAGTCCACAAGCCGGCATGCGAAGCATGCCCTTCGCTGCTATTCTGTTCAACTCATAAGCCAAGTAACGGTATCCAAGCTAGTGCTTGGACATTGTACCTGGAAACACCACCTCCCAGACAATGTGTCTGGAAGGATTTCTATACCGGTGGCCTTTAATCACAGCAAAATAGGAAACTATCTACTGTGTCCACCAGGGACCGCGGGGAGGCAGCCCCCGGTCGACTCTGTTCACTCACAGCTGAGGAAAAGCTCAGCTGCCACGTCGTGGGCTTTCTCAAGAAGCTTGCTGTGATTTCTCAGCAGCTCACTCTCGATCGCGCCCCTCTCCCTCCTTCTCTCTTCCTGCACACCCACTACCCTTGGACAATCCAAGACGTAGTGGCGTGCATTCACATCCCTTTCTCCATAGACGCAATCAGGGTTTCTCTTAATTTAAATCTGTGGAGACTTGGGGAAGAGAGCCCATGTCCCGAACTACCCTAATGAGTTTGTGGGACATTACCTTACAGAGGTACTTGGGTGTTGTTACCCCATTGAATACCTCTCTCCCCTTCACACTGTTCCTCCATCTGTCCAACCATAAGTCCTGGACGTGACCCCTGATCCTCCTATAAACTTCTTTCTTGGTCACTGGGGTCCTCAGTGATTTACCTCTAAAGCATCCTGCCTTAGCGATCCTGTCTGCGAACTCATTACCTTCGATGAGGCTGTGTCTCCTAAACCAAGGGAGCTCCGGAGCCCGCGTCATCATCTCCAGCTCCTGGATTATTTGATGCGCGAGTTGCCCTTTCACCAGATTGATAACGACGAGGGCCGACATACAATCTGAATAGAGGCGGTCCGGGCTGAAGTTCTCGGCACACACTCTGAGGGCTACCCTGATCGCAACCAGCTCGGCTGAAAAGACCAATTCGTCCACTCTGAGTGCTAAACCTTCTTGGAAGATAAGCTCTCCATTAGTGTATATCACTACCCCAGCTCCAGTATTGGTTCCAGACTTACTACCATCAGTGAAAACCTCCGTGCCAATCCCTGTCGGCCCTCTAGGACTCCAATTCCACTTTGGCAACCACTGCGGAGGCTTCCTTGTGTCCCTCTTCGATTCCAGGGCTCCCGCTTAAAGTCCCAGGGCATCTTCCCTTTTCTCCCAGATCTTCTGTCTGATGGTCTCCTCCTCTAGTTTCAATCCCAGGGGAATAAGCCCAGCGAGGATCAATAAGGCCTTACTGCTGGTAGTGCGATATCCCCCTGTGATTCTGAGTGCCGCTGTCCTCTGCACTCTCTCTAGAGTTGTTGCCACCTTCTGATCCCTGTTTCGGCGCTACCAAGCCCCGAAAGCATATAGCAAGATTGGCTCGACACAGGAGAGGCAGAGGTTCCTAAAAATAGTACCCTCCTTCCCCCCCTGTTGAGAGCCAACCAGGACAGGCCTGCACAACGCCTCCCTGCCTCTCGCCACCATCTCCTCCGCCTGGTATTGCCAACCCATCTTGTCATCAATGACCACCCCCAGGATGGTCATCCTATTGACCAACGCTACCCTCCGTCCTTCCATCCGGATAGCCGGCTTGTGTTTCCTTTTAGTTCTTATGTCCCTAGGCTTAAAGCTGAGGGCTTTAGTTTTGGAGACATTGAACTTAAGGCCAGAGTCATGGGCCCAGATCGAGAAAATTTGGAGAGAAGTTTCAACACACTTCTCAGCCTTCGCTCTCGAAGCAGTCTCAATGATGAGGAACTGGTCGTCAGCATAGAGAACCAGCCTGTCTCCCTCATGGAGCTCCTCCTGGAAAACGGTGTTTACCAGGATATTCCACAGAATAGGTCCGCAGCAAGAGCCCTGGGGGCAACCCCTAGCACAGTTTCTTTCCAACTTCTGCCCACCAAAACTGAGGCTAATCCGTCTATCCCTCAGGAAGTCACGAATCAAGCTGCACAAATTATCAGGACAACCCATGTCCATCAAATTTCTCATCAACTTGTTCCAGCTCATGGAGTTGAACGCGCCATCAATGTCCAGGGCCACGAAAAGAACCCAAGCACCCTTATTTAAGCCCATCTCAACCCCCTCTAACACCTCGTTCAGAGCTGTGGTTGTGGACTTCCCTTCCCTAAAACCATGTTGGAAAGAGGAAAGGAGCTAATTACTCTCTAGCCAATGCTTCAGTCGCTGAGCTAGTAGGCTATCCAGGACCTTACCTAGACACACTAGTAAAGAAAGCGGACGATAATCATTAGGAGAATTACCCTTTCTACCAGACTTTTCGAGAAGCACTACTCGGGCAACCTTCCATGCCTCAGGAAATGTACCAGTGTCCAGGCACTTATTGAATAACCTGGAAAGAAGCGATGGGTGCATCCTTACCAGGGCTTTCACGACCGTGTTATCGATCCCTTCGGGACCAGAAGATTTCCTTTTCGCGAACTTGAAAGCCGTCAGTTTCACCTCATTCTCAGAAAAGGGCGGATCCACCAAACCACAAGTGGTCAGAGAGATCTCGTCCTCTGGTTCCTCGTTTCCGAAGTGCCGATCCAAGTTGTTTTTATTTTGTCTTCTGCTTTCGAGCGAGTAGGTCTAGAACACATTCTCTCTGAATTTTTTCATTGTTGGTGGATGAAACAGCACCAGTGATTATTTTGGCCGCTTTTGCTTGAACACTGTCTAGTCTTACTTTTAGTGATGAGCTTGAGGGAGCCCAGACCGGTGTTGCATATTCCATTATCGGTCTTATTAAGGTGGTATATGTTGTTCTGAGAATTCTGGGTTTTGCTCCCCAATTTGTTCCACATAGCCTTCTCAGAATGTTTAGTTTTCTGATAGCTCTATTCGAGGTGCTAATTATGTGCTATGAAAATTAAAATTCCTCATAAATAATAATTAAAATAATTTTGTTGACATCTTGTCAATATATACACAGTCTGCACTATAAAAAAAGATAATATGCATTATATACACTATGTACAATGAATATGGCGCCTCTGCCAGCGCTGCAGAGTTTGGTGGAGAATCGCCAGTGGGTCTCCAGCGACACCACGCATTTTGCGATCTACGATGAATACGTAGATCGCGTACTTCGCCGCTTAGGAGATGGTGATGGCGTGGTCCTCGAGACCAACTGGAAAGATCCAGGACTGCAGTATCACACCTAGGTATTATGGATTTCTAATTTTATCAATTATTTGTTTGTTTATGCTTATTTTGTGGTTATATTTATGCCTTTTTCCCTGGGAGTGGAGAAGACGCATAGGTTTGGTTTTATTGGGTTTATGGTCATTTGGAGTTCCATTGCCCACTTCTCCAGTCCTCTCATTGATGTCTTCAGTATCTTTTACGATTTTTCTATGCTGCTACTTCTGTGCCATATGGCTCTATCATCTGCATAACAGGCAACCTTTGTGTCTTCAGTGAGGTAAGGATGTATGTCGTTAATATATAGCAGATAGAGTAGAGGACTGAGCACACATCCCTGAGGTACATCAGCCCATGTTCTTCCTTCCTTGGAAAATTCTCCATTGACCCGAACCTTTAACCTTCTTCCCCTTAAGAAGTCTGCAATCCAGATTAAGGTTTTTCCTCTTACTCAGATGTTGTGCAGCTTTTCACGTAATTTCTCCCTCCACACTCGATCAAAAGCTGAGGTCATATCAAGGAATATAGCCGTGGTCTTCTTTGGAGGTTTTTCCCGGAAAGAATATATTATTGATTGACAGAAGTAGAACAGTTGATCAGAGTTGAACAGTGCTGGGATCTATAGGCCGTTTGGTAGAGGTTTATTTTATTATTTTTTGTGGGCCAGACTATGAGCCTAGAGTGGATAATTCGTTCTGGTATTTTACAAAGTATGCTGGCGAGAGCAATTGGCCGATAGTTCTTGTATTCCTTGGCATCTTTGTTTGGCTTCAGTATTGGCACTATAATTGATATCTTCCAATTCTTTGGTAGTTTACCAGTTTGCCATGAAATGTTCAGTATTCGTAGGAGTTGATTATTAGCTTTGACTTCAAAGTGTTTAATCATTTGACCAAATATTAGATTATCTCTTGGTGACCTCTTGGATTTTTTTATTGATGAGTTTAGCTCATTCAGTGTGAAGTCTCTCGAGAAAATATCTTGTTGATGGAAGTTTCTTGCTTGTTTAACTAACTGGTTTATATTATTTTTAGAGTCCTGTCTTCATTCGTATAGTTGAGTATGGAAGTGCTTGAAAGATATTCAGCAATTATGTCAGCCATCTGTTTGTTCTCGTTCTCGCTATTCTATTCATATCGGTTAGAGTATTGGAGGATTGGTGTTGGTTTTGATTGTTCTCTAACACTCTAATTATATTCCAGTGTTGGCTGTCCTTTCTTGGATCCATTTTTTTCGCAGAATTATGCCATTTTTCTTGTTTGAATATCCAAATTTCTTGTTATATTTTGTGAATAATTTCAATGAGTTCCTTTCTGTTTTATTTGTTTTAAGAAGTCCATTGATATTGTCTCTCTCTCTGAAATCATTGCCTCGACGTTGTGGTCTTTCCATTAAGGTATCCACAGGTCTTTACGTCTACCTCTAGTTATCGATGCTCTTTTGCAGCTTTTTAAATGTTCGAAGAGAATTTTTCCAAGCTTTTGTCAAGCGTTCTGTAATTCAATTTTTCGTTGCACAGTTCTTCAAGCTTTTCTGTGAATTTTTTTCAAGTCGGCTTTCCTAAAGTTCCATGTTCTTTTATTCTAATGGACATTCTCAATTTTGAAGTTTAGGGTTGTTAAAATTGGTCTGTGGTCACTGATTGCACCTCTCAGGATTTTCCTTTATGTTGTGGGTGCGATGTTGTAATTTATCGCTGTGATGTCTATTGCGGATTCTGTGCCTGTAGACTTGGATAGATAGGTGTTCTCTCCGTGTAAGGTCGAGGTCGGTTAGCATGTCCTCAACCTACTGACTTTTGTTATCCTGGACAGGTGATCCCCGAATTGAACTTTTGGCGTTAAATTCGCCGAAGTATGATTGTGATATCCGAAGACGCTTCACTTAATGTCTCTATTGTGTGTGCCCATACAAAATGCAAAGATTTCACGAGCTGAAAGTTGGCGATTTTGAGATGCGTCAAGAATTCGCTGCATGGGTTTTCCGGCAAATTGATATTGATGAAAACTGGCTGTCGAATGTTCTGTGGACATATGATGCTCACTTTTCTCTAAACGGAGAATTTAACATTCAAAACAGCCGCATTTGGGCAACAGAAATGCCACTTTACCAGCCTAGAGTTACAGTTTTGTGTGGGTTCACTTCTTTTATTATTGGGTCATTTTTCTTTGAAAAATCAATGGAAGAACTTTTAAAACCGTTTTTGTAACTGGTGAACGTTATGAGAAAAGGGTATTCCCATATTGCAGGGTAAAAGCACTAAGCGAAATAACATTCATGAAAGATGGAGGACCTCCTCATATCTCCCGAGGTGCCAAACAATTGCTGAAGGATACGTTCGGTGAAAATCGTGTGATAGGTCGCCACTTTATATACCAGTGGCCTCCAAGATCAACAGACTTGACGCCTTGCGATTTTTGTTTATGGGGATACATTAAATCGTGTGTTTATCGATGCTGGCCTACCACATTGGCCATGTTGAAGGCTTCTATCAGATGGCACGCTTTATCAATTTAACAGATATGTTATTTAATGCTGTCCATTCTGTCATTTATCGTCTGCAGGCGGTGATGGAGAATGAAGGGTGCCACATTGAGCAAGGATTGTGACCTAATACAAGAGGGAAGGCAGTTACCTCATGTGTTGTATGAGCCGCCATGTATTATATTATCTATCAATATTTTGCAGCTCTTTGTGCTGGGATATGGGGATGATAAATGCTGTCCTCACATCTTGACTCTTTTTTTTTTGTGAACAGTAATATTTTGTTTGTCATTTGCTCACATATTATGTCGTGCAAACCAGAGTGTTATAACTTCTCGAATAACACTGGTACACACAATTTTACCCCTTATGTTTAGTTTTTCGCTTTTCGCTCATTAGAAGAAATACATAGATAATAGATAATAGATAACATAGAAATACACACATAAGAAATACATGTAGCATAAGGAATATTTTCTGTACACCAATAACTTTAGAAATTTTGTGAAAAAAAATACAAAATGATTTTACTACCACGTTTTTCAACGCAAAAGGTCGATTTAAATTTATTTTATTTGAGGGGACACATTTTTAAAATTGTGTACAGTATAATAAACAATGATAACATTTGACAAGCCCATAGGATATTTGGAATAAAGTACGACAAATATATTTTGTCACTCCCCTCTATATTTCATTTGTTGGATCATGACAAATATCCAGTTAAATAGTCAAGGGTCGCCAATCAGTCAAGAAACTACACATTTCTTATAGCAAGAAATCCTATTAATAGTGCCATCATAATTTTTGGTACTATATTAACATTTCAAAAATTCGTGTATTGATATCAGCAGTGTTTTTCAAACATTCAATCTATTTCACAAAACCTCATATAAAAATAAATATTTTGCTACATGTTTTAATTTGCATTTACCTATTTTACATATCTCTGATTGTATTTAAAATCGTTAAACAATTCTTCATACTTTTGGCGAAGTGGTGTTTTATTAATTTGTTATTTGATATTATTAGGGTTCTTTCCTGGTATTCAAAAAGGAAAAATACGTGTCGATCAGTTATATTTTTCAATTTATCAAACAATTTGGCCGCTGAATCTCTGATTCTGGTAGAGCGCCATCTGGCGAATAAAATTGTAACTAAAATCAATTTTGAATTTTACATTATTTGCCATAAAAAATCCCATTGCATCCTGAACACAATGGTGTTTACCGCATTGCTCTAGCGCGAATATTCGCGGAGTTATTAATTTTTAAAGTTGTGCGGGACTTTTGGATCACCCTGTATATATATATATGAAAAAATAGTACAAATGTAATATTGTACTGGGATAAGGTGCATAAATTAAGAAAAAGGCATCTACTTATCGTGCAACGGTATTTGGCCAATTCTGGAATAATTAAAAATCAACGAGAATAGTTGATATTTATTCCGATAGATGGCGCAAGCCATCAGCAACTTTCAGTTGCACGATAAGTAGATGCCTTTTTCTCTTAATATACAAGGTGCTTCAAAAAAATGTATACACACTTTGAACTTCCATAGAAAATTAATTTACCGTTCTACAAAGTTAAATTTCAGGAAAATAGAAAACTGAAAGTCCAATTATAAATGAAACATAAATAACAAATGTTAATACTGTTCAAATTGGTGACCTGCAGCATCAATACAATTCTGAGTACGAGTCACCACAGATTCTGTACATCGTATCAAAACGTCCAATGAGATTTCTCTACACACTGCTTGAATCTCATTCCAAAGAATGTCTAGGTTACGTGGTTTACGTTTGTACACCCCATCTTTTACTGTGCCCCACAAGAAGAAATCCAGTGGTGTAAGGTCTGGAGAGCGTGCTGGATAAAAATTTGTCGGGCCAGTGGATTAGACGCAGGGGGCCAATCGAGTTTCCAGCACGCTCTCCAGACCTTACACCACTGGATTTCTTCTTGTGGGGCACAGTAAAAGATGGGGTGTACAAACGTAAACCACGTAACCTAGACATTCTTTGGAATGAGATTCAAGCAGTGTGTAGAGAAATCTCATTGGACGTTTTGATACGATGTACAGAATCTGTGGTGACTCGTACTCAGAATTGTATTGATGCTGCAGGTCACCAATTTGAACAGTATTAACATTTGTTATTTATGTTTCATTTATATTGGACTTTCAGTTTTCTATTTTCCTGAAATTTAACTTTGTAGAACGGTAAATAAATTTTCTATGGAAGTTCAAAGTGTGTATACATTTTTTTGAAGCACCCTGTATATATACAGTCTACTCTCGTTATAACGCCACCATCCGGATTTTGCAAAAAAAGCGGCGTAAGGCGAGGGTGGCGTTGTATCGAACACGTTTAAAATGTGAAATTTAAAGATACAATAAATTATTTATAACAATTACTAATAACAATTTATACTCTAAGTCAATATATAGAATGCCGGCATTAATTAATTAATATGATAAATAGAAAGAATTAATTTATAATTTAAAGGGAAAGACTCTTCTAGTAAGGTATATCAATTAAGAAAGGTTCAGAAGATGAACCTTTCTTAATTGATATAATTTATAATTTATTCATAAAAAAAGTAATTACATTTTCTTGAAGAAGTATGTGATCACAACTTGTGTTTTCTCTCCCTCACTTATGGCATAGACACGGCGTAACAAATCCGCAGATAGATTGACGTCGTCAGATGTTGCTCTCTTGGAGTGCTCAAGAAACCAGAAAACTGTCTCAGCAGCTGTTCTGGCTTTCCTTAGCGATGGTAGGCGCTGAGTCACTGTTGCATCATCATCCTCGCCAAGTTCTTCTTTCTCTGTAACAGTGGAAACCAGCAAATTGTCATCTGTTAGCTTCATTTCCGCTTCCTGGGAATCATCAACCAGTTGAAACTCCCTTTCAGTCATCAAATTCTCAGGTGTAATAGCGAAGATGTCGCGAATGCGACCGAGCAGATTTCCATAATTAAGAGGGTCAGCTGCAGCAGTAGAAGTGAAGCGAATGCCTGTGTGATTCCAGCAGTTGCTGATGGAATCAGGGCTCACAGAATCCCAAGCCATTTTACATTAGCGCAAAGCGTAATCCAGACGTAATTCTGTGGGTAGATTCCGCCAATTCCACCATTTTCTGGAGTTGAAGCTTGCGATATTGAGCCTTGAAAGTTTTGATAATGCCACTATCCAGTGGTTGCAGACTGGCAGTGATATTTGGTGGAAGTGTATCCTTATGTTGCTGAGGCCATCATTAGGGACGCAGTGAGACGTAGCGTTATCTAACAACAGTAGGATACGACGTCCTTCAGAGACAAGCTGCTTGTTGAACTGCAGTAGCCATTCTTGAAAGATGCTAGAGGTCATCCATGCTTTGCTGTTAGATGTGTAAGTGCAGTAGAAGTGTGGACTAAAGTGGACAATCGCCGCTTGTCTGTTCCAGTAGAGTTGCAACACAGTAGAACAGTGATTCGTTGCTTCATCCTTTTGACACCACGGCAGTTTTCATCTTTGTGAGCAAGTGTTCGGTCAGGAATGAGCTGAAAAAATAATCCTGTTTCGTCTGCATTGTATATGTTGGCTGAGTCATATCCGGAGTTCGCCAGCATACTGTTCAAATTTGTAAGGTGTTCGTCAATGATATCTGGAGAAATCGATGCGCCTTCCCCACAGAGCCGTCGTTGCGAAATATGGAATCTCCCTTTAAATCGCTGCAGCCACCCACTGCTGTACGCGAAATTTTCTGGTACGTCCAAATGCTCGCCAAGTTTTTTTGCCTTTTTTCTTAGGAGGTCACCAGTAATAATAATATTATTGGCACGCTTTTGGGTAAACCAGTTGAAGAGAGCGTCTTCCAAGTTACTAAATTTTCCGACTCTTTGAAGAACCAACAGTATAATTTTCCCACTTCTCAGCCTGAGTGAGAATATCACGGACAGTTGTTCGTGGAAGTGAGAAACGCTCTCCAATCTCATTCTTCGACATCGTAGGGTTATTTCTTGCCAACTGGCATATCTCCTTCTTCTTTTCAACGGTGATCGACTCACGTTTACGCTTTTGGGAACTCATGATACGACAATAAAGTTGTTGTGTTGGCGTTAGCAAAGGATGAAGCGACTGTGTATGTCCCAGGCACAAGCAGGAAAAGGGCCTGCTGGCTGTTCACACAATCTGTTGTGTCAACAACAGGCAAAGTCCGGTGCCGCTGGCGGAAAAAATGCAGACAGGAAAAGGGGAGCGGGGGGGTGATGGACTTTGTGAGCGGCGCTATAAAGAGTGGTTTTTGCTACTTGGGATACGAAAAATCAGCGGCGGAAGGCGAACAGCGAGGGAGTGGCGTTATATCGAGAAAAATACATTGATGTCGATTGGGACAAAAGGAAAAAGCGGCGTAAGGCGAGGGTGGCGTTATATCGAGTGGCGTTATAACGAGAGTAGACTGTATATATTCAAAAACGAAAGATCAGGATATGCCATTTTTAATATTGATTTCAACACCTGATCTTTTTATCTTTTATTTTTTTCTTTCGTTTTTTAATATGCTAAGCGTATTTACGCAAGTTTGGCCTTAAATACCCATTTCTTGGTTTTTCGGGAAGCCATTGGGACCAAAAAATATTTTTTGGTCGCAGTGGTTCAGCCTACTCCACGCTGACGAGCGCCAAAAGCGCGAAACGCGTTCGTGGATGGCTTTTCTTGATTTATCAAGAAATTGGGTTGGCCAATTATCAGGGAACAGGCTAAATCAATGTTTAGTTCATTTCTGTTCCACCAGATGGCGCTTTGCCTTCTGTAAAGCCCATGTGCTCCTGGTCAGGATATGCCATATGCGGCGCTGAGTTTGTGTATACAAAAATGCAATGCCTCGATAAAGGTTGGCGTTCAGCCAGCCGAAATATTGGCAAAATGAATATTTTATTAAATCCAATATATGCCTTTTATTATCTAATATATATATATTGTTTTTTCACATTATAATAAGTATTTAAAATAGCTAATATTCCATAATTGTTATCTGAACTCATTAAAACACAACATCAGATATTTCCTAGATAGCTCCAAACTTTCTCATTTGGTAAATAATCTGAGTAGGAGATTCTCCAGCATAACTTCCTAGCTGAGAAAGCTCGGCCTCTAGACAGGATCCCGTGGTAGCAGCTCCCATCAAAAGTCCTATAAGAGAGTTGGCTTATTTGTAAATATTTATTTTTAATTGATTGATTAATATTTATTATTAATTGATATTTTCCCTCACTTGAACTAAAATTTGAAACAAACTCCATTACTTATAAATTCAATCGTTTGCCAAAAGTATTGCCAATATGAGAGAGAAAGTTGATAATTTAAAATCCATAGTTTTAATTACAAAGTGAGTCCTTTAGAAAACCAACCCAGTATATTTATAGGGTAATTTTGCCGAAAGGATAATAATCAATAAAGTCGCTTCTCCCGTTAAAATAAACGTCAAAACTTGACGCCATCTATTGACCGTCACCACAAATTATCGTCTTCTGGTCGGTGACAAAGCCACAACAAAAAGAATTCCATCTATATTTTGGCCATATATTTGACCTGGCTACTTTCCCAGTTAAACACCTCTTTGGCAGATTGTGAATATTTCATTTGATTCTTTGTGGATGTCGTGGAATAAAGTCCGACATGGACTGACGTGGGTCATTAGCCTGAAACCATGGTCTCCTAATGGATGCTTCTCTGTTTTCCAAAGCTGGTTTTATTTATTTATTTCAATTTAAAGCCCTATGTCCCCCTAGGGATACTTACGCTGTCATACATGTATGCTTTTACATTTGTCTATATATATATATATATATTTACAATAATTTTAGGCCGTGAATAATAGTCATATGATACAAGTATTTGTACTAACATGTATCATACAAGAGCTTGTATTAACAAGGAGAAAGAGAGAAAAAATGGTGTTGTGGCTTTGTCGTCGACCCGAGGCCGCTAGTTTGCGGCGAAAGTTAATAAATGGCGTCTAGTTTTGACGTGAGAAGCGACCTCCTGTGTGTATTGCTCTATGTATCCACCATGGTGACGTGTGCAGAGCGGGATGGGCCGGCTGCGGGTCACGCGGCGCGGACTGAGGCTGGAGGGCCAGGCCGAGGTGCTGGATCGACTATCGGCCGTCGAGATCTCCTCCCGCCAGGTAGTGACTTGGGAGAATGCCCGACCCATCGGTTGTTTCTATGCTGAACTGTGAGTGCTGCACTGAAATGAATTCGAGGAGTTGTGTCGCTCTAAACTTGTTTTAAATTCGCGAAACGACTGAACAAGAAAGGTTTTCCATTGCGCAGCTTTATCGTGAATTATCGTCTTTAGAACGCGACTGCTCAGCGAACCATTTAGAAACACTCTTATTTCCAAGCTATGTAGGGTTTTATTTTATATAAATCTTCTTAGCTTTATTAAATTCTTTGAAAAATTGAATTGGCGATTTTCCATCGAATTCTGAAGCTGGAAGAGGTGTCATGTGCATATTCACTGTACATAACATACATATAATTATCTTTAATATCATCAGCATCGTAAATTTATCATTAGCATTTACTGATTGGTGCGGATTGTGAACTATATTGACAAGATATCAATAAAATTATGTTAAATGTCAAATTTCTCTCGAAAAAAAAAACTCATCAAAAAAGATCACGCAATGAGTTTTGTACACTTGAAATTCTTGCAGGGATTATATAGTCTATTAAATACTAGACTTCTACTTGGTCAATAATTATGTTAAAAATTGATGCTAAAAATTTGAATGGGAAAATATGAAAAAGTCTATTGACGACCTCCCCGACCAATCAGAAGTCTGAAACTTTTTCAACTTGCATTATCATCAGGTTTGAGCAAGTATATCAAATTTCAGAATTCTAGGAGCTCTGTAAGTATATTTATAAAATCGATTACAAGCATTGTGGACAGGCAGACATTGAATCAATTTGAATAAAAAATGTTTAAAATATATTTATTCCTTTTATATATTGCTTATACAGCTGTGGTCATCGAGGCGATAAAGCGGCCTTCAGGATCTGGTTCTAGACTTGAAGTCCAGACCTGGGACAAGAAAAAAAATATATATTGCTTGTGTTTAGTTGCTAAAGCGCTGAATGATAATCATTTATGAAATGATGCAGGATCATCCCCTGAAGATCCAGTCGGCGGGCAATGTCACACTCCTGGCCCACGACGACCAGGGCCAGGCGGCGGCACGGCTCACGCTGGGTAAGGACGTCTGAAGTCCACCTCAGCTAGCGGCTCAGCCACGGTGCAGGGACGGATGGACTGGAAGTGTGGGCCGAGACCTTCTCCGTGCGCAACCCCGCTGGCCGGGCAGTCTTTAGGGTGGCGGCGGGCAAGGAGGTAGACATCGGCGTGCCGACACTCAGAGTTTCTGGTGGGTTTCTGGGACTACAATTCCCCCATAAATACTTCCTAATTCTTTATATATACGATTAATAGCTTCGCTCATCGCGCAACTACTTGTCTATTATCATTTATTAGTATATAAATGTTACATAAATACCTAAATGCACAATAATTGTTTACATAAATGTTCTTAAAATATAAAATAATGTTGTAGATCAATTTGTAAATAGCAGAGAGAATTATCATAGAATTAACTATTTTTGTAAATATATTTGTGATTTTTTTTATATATATCTTTCAAACCTGAAAGGTTCAGGTTCCTAATATATATTATTGTTTCTCTTTTTATTTTTGATTACTTTTTCTTGTATAATATGTTTATAACTGTTTCTGTCTAAAAAATGTAAATCAACGCAATTATCCCTAGCCGGGATATCGCGTTTTGTGTGTTGAAATAAAAATATATACACTGCGTGACATTGAAAATGGAACACCAAGAAATAGTGGCCAGAAAGTGATGAAACTCGGCAGACAGAGAGAGACAGGGACGAACAATAAGTGATCTTTATTTCAAAATGATAGTCATAATACAGAGCGAGAACGGCGTCGGCTTAGTAGCAAGTAGGACCACCGTGGACGGCGATGCACGCAGCAACACGTCTAGGTAGAGAGTCAATCAGAGTACGTATGGCGTCCTGAGGGATGGCTCTCCATTCCCTCTCAACCATTTGCCACAGTTCGTCTTCTGAACGCGGCTGTGGCAAGGCATGCAAACGGCGTCCAATGATGTCCCAGACGTGCTCGATTGGTGAGAGATCAGGAGAGTACGGTGGCCAGGGAAGCATCTGTACATCTTGCAGAGCTTGTTGGCTAATGCGAGCAGTGTGCGGTCGGGCGTTATCCTGCTGATAAAGGGCATTGGGTACCCCCTGAAGGTAGGGGAGTGTCACCGGTCGCAGCACATCATCAACGTATCGTTGGGCCGTCATAGTGCCCTGAATACGAAGTAAAGGTGACCTGGAATCATACGCGATTGCGCCCCAAACCATGATTCCACGTTGTCGCACTGTGGGGCGTTCCACAATTGCTGCCGGATTGGACCTTTCTCCACGTCGACGCCACACGCGTACACGGCGACTATCACTGGACAAGCAGAAACGCGACTCATCTGAGAACACGACCCTGTGCCATTCCGTCATCCACGTCGATCTAGCCCGGCACCATTCCAAACGTTGGCGCCTATTCGGTGGGGTCAATGGCAGTCTTCTTAGCGGACGGCATGAGTGCAAGCCATTAGCAACCAATCGACGGGAAATGGTTCTGGTCGAGATGGAATGATCTAGGGTGTCTTGCACATGTTGCAGGATGGCGGTACAAGTGGCTTGTGGGGCCGCCACTGCTTGTCGAAGGATACGCCGATCCACACGTGCTGACGTCACTCTGGTTGCACCGACATTCCTATAAATTGCCACATTTCCTTGTTCCAACCATCTTCTCCACAGTCGGTGCACCGTGGACGCACCAAGGTGTGTATCAGCTGCGATTTGACGTATGGACCAACCTGCCCTTTTCAGTCCGATCACCATGCCCCTCGTAAAAGCGTCTGTCTGCTTGAACTGCCTCCGTTTACGATGACCTGGCATTCTCTGTTATTACACGTGTCTTTTGACACAAGAACAAAATTTCTACAATGATTTTCCTTGAAAAAATAACGACACGAATACTGTCCTTTCTGCAAGTTCCTTCCCTTATATCTTACTCCATGTGCGCACGAGAGCTGCGCATTTTACATCATTTGCATAACTCGGTTAGGCGCGTCTACCCTGAAATTTGCATAATTTTCTGGCCACTATTTCTTGGTGTTCCATTTTCAATGTCACGCAGTGTATATCATATTTTGTTTGTTTCCTCTGTAATAGGCGCAAAAACTAAATATCGCGCCTCGCTTGCCTGGTTGAATAATAAATACATTTTTCAAATATTTGAAAAAAAAAAAAAGATTTTTGGAAATTTTAATTGTTTCCCATTTTCAATCAGTAGTTTTATATTTGTCGAGATTCAACATTAGCTTCATTAGTTTGTGTTCAAAGATTGATTGTCAATTATAGAATTTAGCACAATCAACGTGTTTGTGTGGTATATAATGGTAGTATTGGTCAACAATGGTGGCCAGGCGCCAAGATAGCATTATCATCGTGTGTGTGCAGGTGAAGGAGGAATCAAGTTCGACGGATCCCTGGAGACTCCTCTCGTTTCCTCCGAGCCCTACCAACAGCTCAGGTGCTTTGTTCCTGCTAAAAATGTTTCCTTCCCATAGTTTTATACCTTCAAAAAAAAAACACAAATACGTTTAAGGTAATTAAACGGGAGAATATTTTATTGATCTTCAATATCTTTTAAATTTTATTATGAAATCAGATCCCTCCCCTTTTATGGCTGAAACATTTAAAATTGATGGAACATTGGAACGAACTCAAGGTTGCGATCGTTTGATTTTTAAAATATTAACCGGTCTATTTTTGTTATTGAGATATTCAAGGATTAACCCATGAGTATCCCTAACTTGTTTACTTTAATTTAAAAATATTTTCTTAATATCACCGCCACAAAACTTTATATATTTTGAGAGTAATTTATGAATCCCAAGAATTTATCAAAAATACTTTCAATTAGAATTCACAACTATGGAATTCAAACTCTAAACCAGTGTTATGGTTGAAAATATAAAAATATAGAAAGCGAGTATATAATTGCTTTTTTTACTGCGTCCACCCTTTCCCATCTAGAATATGTATCACATCATATTGAAATTATGATTTCTCGTTTTTAGAAATATTGCGCATTTCCGATGTTTTCTTTAACTTGAAATAAAATACTGAGGTCTCTCTCTCAATGTCAATCCACATTGTGGCAGAGAGGCTGAGTAGCAGATGCAACGATCTGTTACCTTGTCGTTTCACATCGTGCTGCATCAGATTAAGGTCATCGTGTCAAACATGGTAAAGATTCCAGTCTCTACGATGACAAATATCCAGGGGCTTGAAATGATGTGCCATAGTATCCTTGGAAGGAATACTTCTACACAGCTCCAAGTTTAGGGGTTCTCATGATGTAGGTAGGACACAACTCTGATGAGACGAAAAGAATTGTAAAACACTTATTGAGTAAAATATATTGCTCAATTGTATTGATAATTCTATAAAATTAATTATTTAATTCGATTTAGTCACCGAATGATATTAAAATTTTGTTAAACATTACTATATTTCGTCTTTTAAAAATCTTGAAAATCTATCCAAGATTTTTTCAAGATTTTCTAGTTTCCAGATGGGCAAAGGTGTTGTCATGGTTTCTTCCCTTTATGTTAGTTGTGTGTTAATTAGAACACAAATCTCTTGTCCTTTTTTTCACTCAGTGCTCTATCTTTCTGAGATGTGTGTGTGTGTGTGTGTCACTTGTGGACTTAATTGACGATGAATGTTTTTCATATATTTTGGCTTATTTTAAGGTTTATGAATTCCCTCTCATTGTCAGTTCTTCTGTTATTGATTTAAAAAATAACAAATTTTAAAATTTATATAAAAAGAAGCGTAGCTGGATCTGTAAAGGAAAAAAAAACAATTTTATAATCAAAATATTTCGAGAGATTGCTCCCTCTTTATCAATTTATTGCATATTTGTTCAATTCATTGTGTAATAAATTGATAAAGAGGGAGCAATATTTCGAAATATTTTGAGATTTTTTTTCTTTACAGATTCAGGTACGCCATTTTTATATAAACTTATTTAATAGATTGCCTTTTGGCTCAAACATTTTAAAATGTTCTACAATTAAGACTTTTAAATACCAAAATTTACAGGCAGAAAGTGATTCTACAAGTACTATTCTATAGAAAATATCTCAACTAGTGTTGGAGTATATTTGATACAAATATTGTATTTTCTTGAATAGGACTTCTCAGATCTATATATGGGTATCGATGCTATAGCAGGTTGGAGAATTTGACGGTAAGATTACTTGTTCTGATAGCGCGAGCGTGTAAACTAGCGTGTTAAAATTGTGAGCTGAATTAAAACGATTTACCTATCTGGCCAGTTCTATCAATAAGGTTCGGTAACCAATATTCTACCTATGTCGCTGTGTCAGACTGGAATCCCTCACGCATTCCGTGAAGATCCTGGGACCTGAGGGAGTGGGACTCGAGTCCAGAGCTGGAGGAGTCTCGGCCATGTGCCAGAAAGATCTACTCCTGCAGTCCAGGGAGGGATCGGTAAGTACACGAGGTGTAGACCCATGGTTCTATTATATCTCATTGTCACTTAGTAAAATCATCCAGTAATAGGTTCCTTGTATAATTCTTTTATTATTCAATCTCAAGCTCTTTACGCCCTTCTACTGGAGTATTGAAGACTTACTACAACGCCGTCTATTAGAAACAAATATGTATTTATACTTTTGTATTTTACTTAACTCTAGCAAAATAGATTTCATTAAAAAACAGAGAAAGAATATTTACATATGAGAGATGTAGGTTATTCAAAGAAACTTCTCAAAAACCAAGTGAATAGTGAAGGCCAAGTTAAATAAAGTCATCTCTGGAAGTTCCCCCATCCTTCTCTCCCGATCTCAACTTATAAATTGGATATCTAACAAAGATCAGAATCGGGTTGTATTAGTTCAGCTCAGGGTTAGTTCATAAGGTAACTAGTCTCTATACCTCCCGTACTAACCAAATTAAGAGGAGTTGAAATAAATGTACAACTCAGATGAAATATATTGGCTGCTGATATTGACCTTCTTGCATAGAACGGATAATTCGACATAGGAAAATCTCCGGAAAAGCCGAATAAGTTCCTAAAGGAAAAATGCTTGATGAAGATCATCAGATGACAGACCAAAATATTGGAATGTTCTAGGAATGGCAAAGCTGAAAATTCCAGGATTATGAGACCTAATTTCAGTTACATAGCTTGGCAGTTTAATCACTTCAGATGGCAAAGAACGCGTAAAGGCAAGAATTACTAAAGAGAAAAGTGCGTTCAACATCAAAAAGTTTTTTTTTTCATCAAAATCCATGCCTATAAAGGCGTCAAACAAGAAAACCTACAAGAAACAGAATCTACAACTAAAATATCAAAGACGATACTATACGATTGGCGAAAATAAAATGCCGCGAAGAATCACGAAAGCCCACCAACGAAGAGCTGAATCCATGTCAGGATCAGCAGAGAAGATGTCTGTGCTCTATGTTTTGAAAAACCTCCTCTGGAAGTATTTAGAACTGCCATGTGGTTCAGATTTTTTGAATCAACTAAAGATTTACATTTACCCCATCGTTAATTCCATCTTCGTTGTTTCCAAATATACAGGCAATTGTGTAGATAGGAAAGATCAAGAAGAATCTTGGCATATACTGTCCCTAAAAGCTTATTTGTCCATAAGTGTACTTCAATTGAACAACTTTAATAGAAAATATAAGCCTTTAGTGCTCTTTCATTTTGGCATAAGGCTGTCCCAAACTTTATTTTATGAATTGGCCGGTAGTCAACTCAACACTATTCCCTCCCCAGCGTTGATTGACCACACCAAGTTGCATGTATTTATTCGTGTCATTTCTCCAAGTCCAGGCGGTGTCCAGGTCGTGCTGGACTCGGAGAAGGTGGAGCTGCGGGGATTGCCCGAGGCGGAGGACGGGGGAGAGGAGGCGCTCCAGCTCTGCGTGTGTCCGAGCGGCCGGCTGTTCGCTGCCCCAGCCACCGCCCTGTGCGCCTCGGCCTCCCTCTGCGGCTAGGACCGTTGCAAATAAAACATTTTGATACCGGTTTATAAAATGTTACTCCTTTCTGACTTTATAGTTCAATACCCATATTTACATATACAGTCGAACCTCCCTGTAAAGGACAACACCTAGTTGCAGAGACAAAGTGCCTTTTAGAGAGAGGTGTCTTCTTAACGGAGAGCTACTAAATAGTAAAAATTGTAATTTTGTAAATGAAAACTGTCCTTTGTGGAGAGGTGTCCTCTAGCGCGAGTGCCCTCTCATGGAGTATGTTCTACTGTATCCATATTACATATATAGACATATATTACAAGAGAAGGAATCGCCCGACATCATTTGAAGAATAAACAAAAGTCAACGGCGACGAGTTTCCTTTACCACAGTTGTAAATTCGGCAAGCCCTCGGACCCCTACGTCCTTCGACAGGCAACTTTTGTTGAGGCTAAATTTGCCTGTCGAAGGACGTAGGGGTCCGAGGGCTTGCCGAATTTACAACTGTGGTAAAGGAAACTCGTCGAATTTGACTTTTGTTTATTCTTCAAATATACATATATATGTGATATGATCCTGTCGACTTTCAATGTGGCACTATAGTGATAATAATGTGGTGAGTGAGAAATAAGGAAACAACAAGTTTGGAAGGAATTCCAGGCAATCAGCGAGAGAGAGGCAGCGCTAGCGGGCTGCCACCGCGGAACGGCTGTTTGTTCCCCGCGCCACCCCCGACTATCCAAAAATAGCCCTGCAGGGTTCCCAGATGAGCCCCCTCAGGAATGTGGCCAAAATGGTCGTAAGTTAGTTGTCTTCTATCGACGTCTCTCTCTCTCGTTGACTGTAGTTTTTACTTTATTATTCCTGGAAGAGCATATATTATGACATATGCATATAACATAAAGTTGCTGGGGAGGATAATAGCCATTACAAAACATTATATGACACCTAAACTCTTTTTATTCTCATTAATTAATGGAAGCTTTCGGGAAGGCTCTTCTTCAGATAACTAAAACGAGTAAATATATAAATTATGATATTCATGTGCCAAAAGAGGCATCTCTCCTTTGTATCGTTCTGATGCACAATTAAAGGAAGAGGTGTCTTTTTTTGGTATATTTATTCCGACATATGACACAAGTCATCAGCAACTTTTAGTTGAACGATCAGGAGATGCCTTAATTTATCCACCTGGTCCTCTTTGTGCCATTTTCAATCTTGTACTATTTTACACACCCACAAACACATATATCATTTGAAAATGCTTATTTTGGATCATAAAGTTTTATTTTCCAATATTTCGTATGGCAACTCGCCAAACTTCTTCGGGAAACAAGATTGTTTTGAGATGCTCGCGTATCAATTCACGAGTATGTACAACACACAATGTACAAAACAATCTTGTTCCCCGAGGAAATTTGGCGAGTTGCCATACGAAATATTAGAAATTAAAACTTTATGATCTAAAATAAGCATTTTTAAATGATATAATATATGGATTGCTTTATTTTCAAACACACACACATAATGCTGAATCAATATTCCAAGGAATGGAAAATAGGCGTTTGAAAGCTGATACATAGGCAGATAGAGCCTAATGACATACCAGAATATTCTAAATTGAGAGGAAGAGTTGAAAGTGGCAATTCCGAAATATTTATACGATATATAATACTCTTGTGATTTGAATATTTTTGTAATATTTTTATGATAATTTGCATATCTGACTTATATGTTACAGCTTTGTTGGATTGTTGGCTAGCGGTTCTTGGATATGTCAGGCCGCTGATAGGCGTGAGCTGCTGGTGAGTACATAATTTTATCTAGTTCAATTTCTTTAATCTCTCGTTCTTCCTTATTGTTTATAAATACCTTTAAGTAATAAAGGATCTTCGTAATTATCAGACATTTTTCTCTTCTAGAATCTATATTTTTTCTCCAACAATCACCAGGTATGAACAGGTGTCGGAAATACTCTACAATATATAGAATAAATGAAATAGCTTCCGAGAATGATTTTCTTGATTTATTATATAAACTCTTTGGTAAAAGGGTTTGTAAAACTCTTGTGAGAATAAAATATATAATAAAGCGAGTAACTAATTCTCGTAAGCCGTTTTACAAGGTTGTCCCAAAAGTTCGTAAACACACACACAAAAGCCTTTATTAAGGACTTGCCCCATCCAGTTCTCCCAATTGGGAAGGTAATAATCATCTTGTGTTATTTACATAGAAATTGAACTGGCTTTACTCTTCGTCTCAAAGTCATTCACTTTTGACTGGTCCTTACATAATGATGATCTAAGAAATTTATAGTACGCTATTGCTTTAGATTTGTTTGCTGATATTTTTTAAAGCAATACGTACGGTGAAATGTTGGTACATTTAATTTGTTGATATAGGGCTTTCCTTTAAAATTTCGTAAACGTATGATTATAATTTATATTTTGCAAGTGTTTACGAACTTTTGGGACAACCTTGTAATTCTGAAACTTGGCCCACCTGCTGATTGACCACTCTTGGACATTGAACATCAGATATTAATTCATTCTTCTATAAGAATTCTGTTATAATTTTACCAAGGTTACCAATATTACCAAGGTTGTCTCTAAAGTTCGTAAACACTTGCAAAATATAAATCATAATATGTTTACGAAATTTTGAACAACCTTATATTTGCGAAACATTACAAATGTTTCCATGTCACTAAAGTGTGTGTGTGGTGGATGACTCAACAACCAATAAATCAGACAGGAGATAGAGTAGAACATTTTATTATCTCACCACGGGGAATTAGAGATGATATATTAACATGAAAACATCTAGGAACATATGGAATCAACGAAAATTCATTGTCTTAAACAAGAAAGCTACTTCGTAATTATTAACTTTAATTGACAATTAAGTATGCCTCCATTCTTGGGCTTGTGTGTTTATTCAAATATAATTAGTAATTAATTTGATCTTTAAAAAAAAGAGGTCTCCCGTTATTTAAAAATCACATGGATTATCTAAATTGATAATATTCGAAGTAAAATTAAGAGCAGATAGCCAAAAATGATCAAAAATACATTTATAAACAGACAATCAGAATGTCTTAGAAAGTTCCCTCGCCAATTACATATTGCCATTCTTCAGCATTCACTTAGATTCCTCTCACGGCAGTCTCTGGCATAGCCTAGCTATGTACAAGACTGTGCTCACGGTTGTTCCAAATTCTGAATACTAGTTTTTGCATTCTAAACGTGGAAGCGCCAAGATGCCCGCACAGAAAATCCATCAAGTAACCCATCATTTTTCTCCAAGGTTGATACATGAGACCTTTCTCTCTCAGCGGGTCGCAGATGATTCCTTAGACACAATCCTTAAACGCCCAATTTAGAGAAAATCAAAGATGAACTGAACTATTTGCAATTCAAGCTGCTAAATAATATTGTCGAAGGGGATGTCGAAAATTTTGAAAAAAATCCATCAATTGAGTTTCTGGTTCCTTCAAACCAGCAGCTTATTTAGACCAGAGTTGGAACAAATGTAAGATATATCGCAAACCTAGTATAAGTAAACTTTTGAATAAAATAATGACAACAACCGAAGTTTTATATCTTGATGGTTTAAACAACACACAGGGAGGGGCAAGCCCCTACAACTCTTTTCTAAAACATATAGAAGTTTATAGAATCCAAAGATAGTTTGAAATGTTTATTTAAGCAAATGTGTTTAATACTTATTTCTATATTTACTTTTTATCTACATATTTGTTGTATACATTCAACAAAGCCAAAAATATATGGAAATTGTAAATAGATACGAAGTAATTCTACTTCACATATATATGTATATAGAGAGAGATGTGAATGTAAGAAACAACACATAGAGTATAAAGTGTGAGGTCCTCAAACAAGTCCAGTTGTTAGAAAGTTGTCACTACCTTTGAAAAAATTCTTTGTCTTAAGTAAGTACCGAGGGTTCGAACTTGTCGTTAAGCTCATTTCGTGTGTGGCCCGAAGTCACATTACTTGATTGTAGTGGGAGATATGTTTCACATAGAAAAGTACAAAATGGCGGCTGCACTAGAGGTCACACAGTAAAATTGAGCATCTACCTCCAACTTAGAAATACCGAAATCAACAACCCTTTCTTTAAAATTTTAAAATGCAATACTTTAGTTTATATTTTTATGTGTTTTTTTTCCTCAAGTACACAATTTAGAGAGAGATTTTATAAAAAATATATTTATAATAATAATTTGGATTTTTTTAGGAGACTAGAAGGTTTCTGTTACACCAACGTTTATTTGTTCCAAAAAGATATTCCAATTTTTCAACTTTTAAATTTTCAGGGTTAAATATTTGAAATTACAGCTTTGTCACAAGGAGATTTTTGTAACATCATTTTAATTTCTTTATATTAATTTTTTGTATAATATTATATATATAAATCAACTTATATATATGAAAACATAAATTTTTACAGTGATATATATATTATTGATTAAAATTTCCAACAAACATATATAGATATATATCTCTTGTTTCCTCTATGTACAATAAAGTGGACAAGCAATGGGGACTAGAGGTGGGTTGTCCATGTAACAAATAAATGCAGCGGAGGGAGGGAAGAAGATCCTTGGTGCAGCGACGTCAGACCATGTCTGGAACAAGGCACAGTTAGCTGAGACAACATGGTACTCAATTTGTACTCTATGGAACAAATGTCAAGATTCCATGTTTAATTTCGGCTGTAGTCTATAGAAAGAGATAAAACATCAGGTTTAGTAGCTCTATCAACAACTCCTCAGCGGCGAAACATGCGATCTACGTATTCTTCGTAGATCACAAAATGGTGTCGCTGGAGACCCACTGGCGATTCTCCACCAAACTCTGTAGTGGTGGCAGAGGAGCCATATTCATTGTACAAAGTATCATGTATATATATATGTCATAATATATGCTCTTCCAGGATTAATAAAACAAACCAACAGCCAACGAGAGAGGAATGGACAGCTAAAGCGAGACACTTTAGAAAACTAACTTACGACCATTTTTTTGGCCACATTCCTGAGGGGGGCGTAAACACCTGGCTACTAATCTTTTGTTAGCCCCGCTTGTGTACACAGGGAAAAACAGTCGTTCAGCAGATAACGGCACTCGCCACCTCTTTCTCTCTCGGCTGGCTGCCTGGATTTTTTGCTCTAACAACTCGTCGTGTGATTATTTCTCACCTCACCACATCATTTACCACTATATTGTCACACATGAAAAGTCGACAGGATAAGACCTGGCCAGGAAGCGAATCCCTCATATACCGGAGTATGAAAAAACAAGAAGCCAAGCCACGATGATCGACCAAACCCAACTCAACTGTAACCACTCCTCTTCGAGCCCTCAACCCCTTCCTCGCCAACCTTTGAACCGTGATCCCGAAGAAGTATTCACCTACGACGGAGATGGAGCTGCCACGCACTTCTTCCAGCACTAGATCTACTCAAGAACGATCGCCGTGACAGAACAGGACTCCTCCCGCCATCATGGACAAGACTCCGCCATCTCCCTACCGCTACTGTGATGTACAACACTGGTACGCACAGTGTCACAGACAGAACTCTCCCGAAGCTCAATGAACTTACCTGCGCCCTAAACCAACAAAACTCGTAAGTGTAATTGTCTTAACTCCTACCATTCATTCTTTAAATAAGTCATCCCCTGTAGATTGTCCCAATATTTCCATTATTATTATTAATATAATTAGCTCAATATGTGTGAATATGTAAAAATATTTAATATTTCCATTTATCTATCCACCCCTATTAACAGTGATCTTATTATCCATATTATATCTAGCTATGTGAAACCCATTTAATTAGTTACCTTACCAGTAGATGTAACAATCGTCATTTTAATTAAATAATTTCCATTTTAACGTAACTCTTTAAAAAAAAAGGAATTCTACCTATTAACGCTTTACGATTTTTACTATTAACAATAGATTTCTCATAATCAAATTATTTATAAAAATATGCCTCCAGCACCTACACTTTTGTATAGACCTCTCCTACTTGTAAGCACGGCTCACGAAAAATAATTTCTTTCCCTAATCAATTCAAAATTCACCCTGTAATTCAGGCGTCGAAGAATTCCAACCACCACGTGAGCCTTGCTTACAACCAACCCTTGGTGACTCTTATCTATCTTCCCCTTAATGCCCCTCTCATTCTTACAACTTTGTTAACTTTATACCAGCTCAGGACCTTTATAGAGAATTATTGATTAATCAATTATCGAACTTCTATATTGTCATTTCAAAATCCTAACCTTCGCCCTTCATTTATGATAATTTATTTCGTAGTTCATCTCGAGCCTATCCACCGACCCACACCATCTAGCCAATGGTGTGTTCGTCACAGGGTGCAGATTGACTAACTGCTAGATATTTATCAACCCCTTTTTGTTCGCACTTGAACAATCTGCATCGAACGACACAGTTCGCTTCTTTTTCTCGCGCCACACGTTCGCCACACGGACCCTGTCTTCAAATCTATGTTTGTCCATTGTCCAAACCAGCACGATATAGCCTACCTCCGATATTTCCCACGGAGGTACGCTAAACATCGTCGCTGATTTTGTCCGGTCCGTCATCATTTCGCGCAGACATGGGTCTTACTTTCAACCCACCGCGAAATCATCGCCTTGCACAAGCTCCCACGACGGTTCAAACACCTCGTGTCCGAGCAGCTTGTCACTTGTAACGGACAACGCAGTCCTCGTCCCAATTTTTGGCACTGTGCGCGCATACTTTCCACAAATTAAATATAAGTCCGTTCGACTTCCTCACCTACACACGGGACTTTTCCCCTCGGACTCGCTACACAAGTAACTGCATAGATAAGTTAGTTTGGCCCAGGGCAAGTCTCCCCTCGCTAATTTCGCCGAAATTCTAACATTGTATGTAGTTCGATATTTACCTCAGCCCTAAGCTCACACAATTGCCAACCTCAACCTCATTTCTCGTACTCTACACTTATAGCATAGAAAGCCCATGACAAGTTTCCCCTTGCCATGTCCGCCTGAAAAATATCTTAAAGTGTAGAGTTCCCCAGTCTTAATGATCTTCAGAATTTCACCATATGTATGTGACTCTTCTTCTCGTTGTTCACACTCCTCCATATCACTTCCCTTATAGTACATTAGATTTTGTTGTATATAGCTTTTTATAACCTTGATATTTTCAAAGATTTCCTTAAATGTCAAACTCCCCGGTGTTGTAAAACTGCTCGTAAATAATATTTATTTGTGTACTATACAATATTTTATTTACATAAAACTATGTCACCATTACCTTAACTAATTTTAACTGTAAAATTATTTTCTCTATTCCTGGCTTCTCCAGCTTTAAATATACTTAAACCATATTCAGCCTTCTTCAACGGGGGCCATATGTCATAATATATGCTCTTCCAGGATTAATAAAACAAACCAACAGCCAACGAGAGAGGAATGGACAGCTAAAGCGAGACACTTTAGAAAACTAACTTACGACCATTTTTTTGGCCACATTCCTGAGGGGGGCGTAAACACCTGGCTACTAATCTTTTGTTAGCCCCGCTTGTGTACACAGGGAAAAACAGTCGTTCAGCAGATAACGGCACTCGCCACCTCTTTCTCTCTCGGCTGGCTGCCTGGATTTTTTGCTCTAACAACTCGTCGTGTGATTATTTCTCACCTCACCACATCATTTACCACTATATTGTCACATATATATAATTATTTTGAAAATAGAACAATCCATAAATAAATCTTTAATTAAAAAGGCATATATTGGATCAAAAAATCATTTATTTTACCAGTATTTCAGTTGGCTGAATGCCAACGTTGTAACACCTTGCTGAAGGTTGGCGTTCAGCCAACTTAAATATTGGTAAAATAAATGATTTTTTGATCCAATTAAAATGATAATTTAAACCAACAACCCTATATTGTATACTACTTATAACAAGATTGTCATGTTGTATATAGAAACACATCTATAAATAATTATACGCATGATTGACATATGTCATTGCATCACCATATGTAATGTACTTTGTACAAACTGAGGATGAATAAATAAAACTATGTAATAGATTAAGAGCTGAGCTAAGCAAGAGATCGAGATAGAAATCAACCCTAAAGAGGAATTCGGCAAGTCGTTGCCATCAAGGTCAAAGGGTGCAGAATATCGCAGACTTCCCACGCACTTTGCACCCGCTCAAAGTCCAAATTATCGCATGTCTCCCCCCCTCGGCAAAGATATAAAACATCTGCCTTAGCCGAAATGTTACTTACACATAGTCACTTCACCATCGGCGTGAGCCCTTGTCGGTTGTACCCAAGTTCACCTCATCGACCATGTAGAACAGTAAGAATTATTTTTATCTCCATCTTGCTCTTAGCTCGACTCCTATCTGTTCACGGAACTTTCCTACTACAACTGTGTCTCATCGTTTTTTGTGTGTGGACATTCCCAAGCTTTCCACTCTGCCTCGACCACGACTGCCTGTACTCTGTGAGAACTGTTAAAGGTCCTCCAAGGTGCAGAGAGGTACTGGAAAACTCTCCACGCCCTGACTGTCCCTCTCGGTTACTACTGGTTTGACCCTCGGTTACCACATATATGCATTTTTAATTAAATATATAATTATATTTTTAAAATAGTGCAGACTGTTAGATTAATCAAATATAAATCTCCGAGTTTCTTTATTTCACTTTTAACGAGTTTACAAGCTTTCGGGTTTTAAACGACCCTTCTACAAGTAAAATATTTTGAAAATTTTCTAAATGTTTACCTGTAGAAGGGTCGTTTAAAACCCGAAAGCTTGTAATCTCGTTAAAAGTGTAATAAAGAAACTCGGAGATTTGTATTTGATTAATCTAATTGGTACAGCGGATTGTAATTCTAATAGTGAAGACTGTGCACTTTAACATGTGTTGGGCTATAAGTTGAAGGTGGACTAGATGATATAATAATGGAAGGAAGTAGTCAATTATCCCACTACATTTGCCGATTGAAATGGATAGATTAGAAGCACGCGGAGTCGACGCGAACAACAGGCAAGTGTTAAGCTCCTTTATTTTAGACTAATGGGGGAGGGAGGATGGGCTGCCCCCTGGGCAGCACTGTGATTGGCTGGCTGTGACGTAGTGGTGAGTAAGTCCTCCCCGACAGAAGTAGGCTTATTCAACGTCTTCAACATGTTTTGACAAGATGTCAATAAAATTGTTTCTACCAATATTTTATTTTAATACAAAGATATAACGCGTCATCTATACACTTTTATGACAAATGAAAACATTAAGATGCGAATGTTTCTTTTCATAAGTAAATCAAACTTCTATTGTCCTTGCTGCGATGAAAAAAATATTGGTAGGGCTTGGCTCATTATATAAGTAGAATGATTCAATACAGTATTATAAGGTTGTCCCTAAAGTTCGAGGTTTTTCTACCACATTTAAACTGGAACTTATAAAAGGTACACCTCAGTTATTACAATGGCCATAATTGTACCTACTATAAGGTCGTACCAAAAGTTCGTAAACATATTTTGATTTGTATTTTGCAAGTGTTTACGAACTTTTGGGACAACCTTGGTAATATTGGTAAACTTGGTAAAATTATAACAGAATTCTTATAGAAGAATGATTTGATCTCTGGTGTTCTATATCATGGGTGGCTAATCAGTAGGTCGGCCAAGTTTCAGAATTACAAGGTTGTCTCAAAAGTTCGTAAACACTTGCAAAATAAAAACCCTAATCATAATATGTTTAGGAACTTTTGGGGACAGCCTTGTAGAGCTCTAAAGAAGCGGTCTGGTATACCAATTAGCGAAACCGCTGGAGGGTTCACCACTGATGAGCCAAGCCTTCCCAATATTTTTTCATCGAAGTATGAACAGTCGAAGTTTGATTTATTTGTGAAAAAATAACTTATGTGTTTATTAGCAATAATATATCATCATATAAGAGAAACAGGCCATTCCTTCTCAGAACCAAAAACCCATTACTCCAACATCGTCAATTTATGAATTAATAACGAACTTATATTAGGTGAGAGTTTCTGAAAAAGTTTCGGAAATATTAGTCCATTTCCGACCACCCCAACTACATTTTTATAGAACGCCAGCCGTCTATTAAGCCGGAAAAACGGCTATGCCTAATTTTTTCCTTTTCAAAGGAAATATACAAATTCTATTCTCTTTCTAGTCTATTCACGACCACCACGGCTATCTAGAAGTTTGATATGTTGTACACTTGCAATGTTGGTAGGGTTTAATTATTCTATAAAATATCATACTACTTTGAATAGAGTCAGGAAAGGTTATTAAAACTTAATCACCACATTTGAAAGGAAATATAGGAAAAATGTCTATTCCCTCAACTTTGCTGGATTGAGCGAATCAACACATTTTCAGACTTCTGTGTGGTCCGGAAGTATATTAAAATTGATCTCAACATTTTAAACGACACTTGAACTCTGATGAGATAGAGGGCATTACGACTGCTATGATTGAGATGCATGATACATCTGAGGCTCTTCATTGGACACGACAACAACAACTCTAATATGCTACAAGGTTGTGTTAAAAGTTCGAAAACAATTTCAAAAAAAAAAATTGAATACCAATATTATTCGCCAAGTGATAAGAAAAACAACGTTTTAAGAAAAACACGAACTTTTGAGACAACCTTATAATAACATGGTGAACAGCGTCATCTAACAATTTCCCTCCACATTTTAATGACCAGAAAATTTGTAAATTTTGATCAAATAAATCGATATGCGGAGGGGTTGTCAAACTAGGTGGTAGCAGACCTGCTTGCAGGGCGCAGTAGCAGGTGCCGCAGAAGAGCTCGGGCCCGCAGGCCTGCACGGGGGCGGCGGAGCTCTCCAGCAGCGAGGTCTGGCAGCCGGCGCACAGGAAACAGCTGGGGTGGAAGTACTGTTGAGCGGCTGACACCGCGGGGCCGCGACCTGCCACAGGTCCAATAACTTGTACTATTTCATATTGTGGGGTTCAGGAATCGAGATCTTTGGAGATATCAGAATCATCCGGTCCCAAGAATGAGCGACTGCTGTGATGCATGGAAACATCTGAGGCTTTTCATTGGACACGACAACAACAACAATCATCCGGTCCCAAGATAGAGCGGCTGCTGTGATGCATGGAAACATCTGAGGCTTTTCATTGGACACGACAACAACAATTATCCATTATCTCAATTAAAGCCAAACCAGATCTTTAGTGCGGAGTTCGGTCGATGCGACAACACCCGCTTCCATTTGGTTGAGTATTTCTATTAGACGAGAGAGAAGCTTGCATCCTCATAGAGGGGAACATCATTGGTAGATATATGTATATAATCACATGGAGTAGTGAATTATCAAAATAAAAAAATCGTGAGGCGAAGAATAGAATGCTCTCCTTCGTTTTACCAATCATCATAAAGAGATATCCAGAATTTAGGAGTTTGGGGGATTAAGACTTGGTGATCCCAGTGTCACACATGTTCTCCCTGTGTACATAATAGAGACCAACAACAGAGCTGATACCTATGGGGTCGGAACAGTGGCGGCACGGACGCGCTGAGGGAGGCTGAATTTCCACGATGTAAGTCCACCGCACGTAGCCGCTGGTGGAGCGGGCCGGCGGGGCGGGGGGCGGTGCGCTCTCGGCGCGGTGTCTGGGCGGCGGGGGCGGAGGTCGGGCCTCCTGCTTCACCCAGTAGTCCCGCGGGAACACAGGGCTGGTGCTGCCGCCGCTGAAGGTCTGGCTCTGTTGGCACCACCCACACCAGCTGTAACTCTGGCTCTGCTAGCTCTAACCACACCAGTAGTAGCTCTGGCTGGCACCGGCCCACTATCTGTAACTCTATCTATGCTACTACTTTGGCCCACTACAACACTTGATATGACAAGCATGATATAGAAGTGAAATATTTTGGTGACAGAGGTTTATTGGTTAGCAAATTATAGTCATATTAGCATTCTCCATTAGACATGCATATAGCAGTCCCAATTAGACATGGATATAGTAGTCCCAATTAGACACTCATGTAACATTTTCAGCCAAATGTTCTCATATATCAATCACTATCGGCTTGTCATTTTAATCTGCTGGAAATTCTTCGTAAACCCCGCACCATTCAATCCTTGTTTCATCATTAGACCAGCCATACTCTAGCACCGACGCTACGTTTCAAATTGTTATACCTATTTCTCTATATTTATCTTACTGAATCATTCATTAAAATAGAATAATAATCGTAAAAATACAAAATAATAAACTCTTTATAAACAAACAAATATATATCAAACAATGGAGATCTCGAAGCAATTCAAACTTTACCTTTTCCTTCACCCACTGGTCGATGAGCTTGGCACGGGGAGCCGCAGCGAGGGAATGGAGGTCCGGCTTGGTCAGGATGAGATAGCCGTCGGAGCTTTTCTCCGTCGAGGAGGACTCCGTCACTGCGCAGCCTCAGTTACGCCATGTCCATATAGCGGGAACCTAATGGTAACCGTTGTTTAGGAACGAGAAAGGTACCGGAGAAAGGCTGTTCGCTAGGAGGGCTGGAGTCTTCAGAAACCTCGGGGTTGGAGGCCGAGCTGTCCAGGTACGCTTCTGGAACAATATCGGTCAGCAGTCGGTTGTTTACCTGGGGCGGAGAGCGCTCACCTGGGACCGCGAACAGCGGCGTGTTCTCGGTGGAGTCCTCCTCCTCGGCCGCCACGAGCTCCTCGATGGTCTCCACTAGCGGACAGTGGTGGCACGGCTGCACGGGGCATTGTTACATCGGCTGTTGGGTCGACACTGTAGTGATTGATGCACTACTTGCCATTAAAACTATAATATCGTAATTATATCTGTCGAAGGGCTGTTACGCCCGTAAACTTGTATTGTCGCGATAAAAAAAAAAAATAAAAAAAGTAACTCTCTTTCAGAGAATTGTCTTTTTTTCATAAAAAATTTTCTTTGTGAGTTCATTTGCAGTCAAAAAAGAAATTATTTCATACAAGTATATAGCCATGTATGAGTACGAATATCACGTTTATATACAATTGGGAAGGTGTATACATAACACCGTCTTTAACATCGGACAATTTGGTATTGATCAAGAAAGATCCTTGTTTGTACCGACCTGGGCGGGCGGTGACTCCGGCTGGGCCGAGCCGTACAGTCCGTCCGCCACCTCGTCCTCCAGCTCCGGGGCCTCTGCACGCCACCGTCGTTATACGAACAACTCTCGTATAACGTACATCTGTGTAATTTATATTCCAAATGTTCTATCTACCACCTCATTGTTGTTTTTTCCAATCGTCGAATGTCGTGGTCTATTTGGATGAGAAGAGCGAAGGCTAAAACGCTGCTGATTCCGTACTCATCTTTTCAGTGATACGATAACCTATGCATGGTGGAATCTGTGACCATTGGACATGCATCGGACATGGAGGCTGTTGGGTTCTGCGCTGCCTGGAGTGTAGGAGCTCCATCTATGCTTCCTTCCTTTGGTGAATTAAGACCGGTGGTATTAATAAAGCTATATGTGTGTGATTTTCCCAACACCTAGGTGTTCCAATGACATCTCTATTATTATACTTATCCTATTTGATAAAATCGAGACGTTTCGAGGAAGTAGAAAGCTGGATTCTGAACACCAATTCCACTCACATAGTTGAGTGCCCTTCTTGAAGATTGCTTTGCCGGTATTCATGGTTCTCAAATAAGAGACACTTCGACTAGAAAAGGTTTTATTTTCACGATATTTCCACAAAGGTATTTTGTCCTCGTCAGAAGAAATAAAAATTTGTGGCGTTATAAATGATTCCGTTCTCTAGCTTATAACAATTAGACAACGCTATTTTAACAATGGTGGACGATTAATTGTAAAAACTTCAAATTGGCCTACATTTTAAAATTTATAGACATGTGGGACCATCTACAAACAAGCTTATTTATTTAGACGTTACACATATAGTTGCATACAATAATTATGAAGCATGCTAGAGAGAATGTCTACAGAGTTATATTTGAGTGGCTAAAATTAATTCTTTTTCTACATCATATTCCTTATTAAAATCAGCATTTTCCCATAGGTTGTATCATGACGTATTTAGTAATATCAAAAATCCTTATAATATCAATTGCTTCTTTATTAAAGACGAATCTGCCTCGATTGGAAACGAAGTTCGAATTGATTTTGTTACATGTGAATATCATATAAATTTAAAACGCTTCAAATATGTTTGGTGAAATTTCAATATTCGATTCTCCAATCGCACATAGTGTCCTCGATGGAGCATCACGTGACGAGAATGATGCTTCCAGACGAACTCCCTTCTGCCGATCCAATAAGACTGACGCTGGGTCAGGACATTATGTGTGGATCATGTCACCCGCTGGACCAGCAAACCCGCCGCTGAGAAAGTCTTTTTTAGGTGCATCTTGTTCCTTGGCTTATATTTAATGCTGATAGAGTGATGTTTATATCTAAAACGATCTAATATTCTTCATAGGAAGGTCTTGTAGATTTTAGATCTCTAGACCACCTTCAAGGTCAAGTGTCTAAATATGTTTTTACTTCTTTGACATAGATTATTGTAGACTATATCCAGGAATGTTTTTCACACTCTTAGATTATATATATAGCTAAAAATAATGAAGAAAAAAAGAGAAATATAATGAGTAAGATAAGTTTATATTATTATTTTTGAGGTGGATGTATCAAATAAATATGTAAATTTTGTTTAACGGCAATATTTAAAAACAGAACCAAGCATTTAAATCAGCAGAGGTGACTGCTACAGGGCGCGTCCCCAGGTGGCGGATAGAGGAACGACCTTCAGATATGAAGGCCAGCTGTGACACAAGCAGAATAACTGACGAATAAGCAGTCGCGGACAACAGCAGGATTGTTAGAAAAGGATAAAGACCTCTTTAAAAGTCCTGAGTTCAACTGACCCGGTTGATGGACCTCAGCAAGAGTCCCTCTCCAGGAATACAGAGGAGCTGCGTCTGTAATCATGTTAGAGTCAGCAGCAAAGGCTTCCATGTTAGGAACGGCCTCAAACTACAGGCAAAGTCAGACTTTCACCAAAATGTGCCTGGATCATGATGCCATGATCAACAAAAGCTGCACCCCTACACCCTATTCCATGAGATCAGAAATTTGTACATAAACAACTGTATATATTTTCCTACATTTTTTATTTGCCCTTTTTTTATATGATACCACTTTATTTTATCAAAACATTTTTTCTGTAACAATCCATTAGGTGAATGAGAGAATGCTATTACCGTCGAGCGAGGACATGCGGGGGATGGCCGGGAGGTGGTTGCGGCTCAGCTGACGGCCCAAGTCCCGCTCGGCCCGCAGCAGCTCCTCCACGGCGACGGGCGGCGGAGGGGCCGGCTCGCCTGGACACCGGCGGTTCTATGAAATAGGATAATTTTGCGTTATATTCTATTGGAAGTTATTTTTCTACCAACTCTGGAAATTTTGACGGGGAGAATATTGATCTATAAAAATATCGGTCATCTCTTCCGTCAAAATGACTTTAAAACTAAGCGCTGTCTATTGAACGTCTCCGCAAACTAGCGGACTCAGATCAAAGCCACAACACCAGCTTTGGCAAACTGAGAAGCGTCCCCCTGGAGATCTTAGTTCCGGGACAACGGCCCTCTTCAGCTCGGGTGGACTTTATTTCATGAGATCCTCAAGGGATCTGATGGAATCTTCACAATCTGCCAAAGAGGTTTTTAGCTGACAAAGTGGCTATGCCAAATCCAAGACCAAAATATAGATGAATGCTGGGCTTTCACCAAAAAGAATGATTTAAAACGTTGGAAATTAAAATTGTATTTCAATCTCAGAATTAAAAAAAAAAAATTACGAGTTATCTGAGACCAAATGTATATTTCAAACGAGACTTACTTTCTTCGTTCGATTTGTCTTGGAAATCAAAACCGAAGAAGTCGGACTTCTGTCTCAGGAGTTTCTTCTTGAGGTCGGTGGCGGAGAGGTCGTCGCTGTTGTCCTGCGGCAGGACGCGGCGGTGAGGCGGACCGGGCCGCGGCACGGCGGACTTACCGCGAGGGACTCGCTGTTGTCGAGCCCAGGGGGTGGGGGCGGCTTCTCCTTGGGTGGCTCCTTGAGCGCGGTGTCGATGCTGTCAAGGTAGTCGGGCAGGTCCTCCAGCTCGATGACATTGTCCAGCTGTCATCATACCGCCGTATAGTGTCGTATTGACAATGGGCACAGAGAAGCAGCTTTACACATTCAAGATAGTGGATATTGCTGTGATAGAGATGTATGGGGACATCTGAGACTCTTCATTGGACACGACAACATATAATGGTGGTGCTTATAGTGTTGTACAACATATAATGTTTTACACAACAAGGATGTGAGTGTACGCACCTCTAGAGGGTGGGACAGGGTGTCGGTAGGCAGGTCGGAGTCCTCCTCGCTGTCGGACCGTAGCTGCACCATCTCCTTCACAGTCTCCTCGTCGTAGTCGGTCGTGGCCGTGTAGGAGGCCACGCTGGGTTCCTCCAGGTCGGTGGACGGGGGCAGCAGCGGGGAACGGGCAGCAGCTCGGGGGCCTGACACGTCACCACGCAGGTATTACATGGACCCTGTCCTCGTATGGCAATTTTCAAAACACATTTTATGATTTATATAGGGTTACGGGAGGATGGTATTCATGAACCAATATAGGCACCTTTATTTTTAAATACGCATGAAAACAATGATTTTGTTTAGAACCCAGTAAAAAGCTTAAGTGTGATAATAAAAAATGAGCCGAAATAGCCAGTTTTTGAAAATTTAGACAAAAGGCAATCTTTATACCATGGTTTCGACCTATGGCTCTCATCAATACAATGGCGGCTTTGTTTTCATAACATCCTACGATTGAGTTATGAAATCCGTCGAATTTCCCAAAAAGGCTGTTCTTAGCCCCTCTAGTAGGATGTTTTGAAATCGAGGCCGCTTCTGTGCTGATGAGGGTCGGAGCCTATAAACCACGGTATACAGGTTGGGTTTTGTCTGAATTTGCCTAAACCTGTGCTGCTCTAGCTCATTCCTTATCGTCACCTCTAAGTTTTCTACTAGGGTGAGAAACAAAATGGCTTGTTTTAATGCATATTTGAAGGGAGACGTGCCTCTTTTGGTACATAGTGAACCACGTGGATATGTAATTTAATTGGGTCACAAGTGTATAGTGTATATATAGAGCGATCACGACAGAGACGTGGCAGAACTTGGACGATAACCGACGGTACTGAACCCGGTCGGTAACAAAGGTCAAATGTTCCAGAACTAGGGTTGCAACAGGGGGAAAACACTGATCATCAGAATAAAAATGATCAGAACCAGGGTAGAACACAGAATTACAAGGGTCACCAGAAGTAAAGTGATCAGAACCAAGGTTAAAACGCAGAAACACAAGGATCACCAGAAGTGATCAGAACCAAGGTTAGAACACAGAATTACAAGGATCACCAGAAGTAAAGTGATCAGAACCAAGGTTAGAATACAGAAACACAAGGATTACCAGAAGTGATCAGAACCAAGGTTAGAACACAGAAACACAAGGGTCACCAGAAGTAAAGTGATCAGAACCAAGGTTAGAATACAGAAACACAAGGATTACCAGAAGTGATCAGAACCAAGGTTAGAATACAGAAACACAAGGGTCACCAGAAGTAAAGTGATCAGAACCAAGGTTAAAACGCAGAAACACAAGGATCACCAGAAGTGATCAGAACCAAGGTTAGAACACAGAAACACAAGGGTCACCAGAAGTAAAGTGATCAGAACCAAGGTTAAAACGCAGAAACACAAGGATCACCAGAAGTGATCAGAACCAAGGTTAGAACACAGAATTACAAGGGTCACCAGAAGTAAAGTGATCAGAACCAAGGTTAAAACGCAGAAACACAAGGATCACCAGAAGTGATCAGAACCAAGGTTAGAACACAGAATTACAAGGGTCACCAGAAGTAAAGTGATCAGAACCAAGGTTAAAATACAGAAACACAAGGGTCACCAGAAGTAATCAGAACAAAGGTTAGGACACAGAAACACAAGGATCACCAGAAGTAATCAGAACAAAGGTTAGAACACAGAAACACAAGGATCACCAGAAGTAATCAGAACCAAGGTTAGGACACAGAAACACAAGGATCACCAGAAGTAATCAGAACCAAGGTTAGGACACAGAAACACAAGGATCACCAGAAGTAATCAGAACCAAGGTTAGGACACAGAAACACAAGGATCACCAGAAGTAATCAGAACAAAGGTTAGGACACAGAAACACAAGGATCACCAGAAGTAATCAGAACCAAGGTTAGGACACAGAAACACAAGGATTACCAGAAGTGATCAGAACCAAGGCTAGAACACAGAAACACAAGGATCACCAGAAGTAATCAGAACCAAGCTTAGGACACAGAAACACAAGGATCACCAAGCGAAGAGTTACCTTGGCCGGCTCGGGGTCCTCGTGGTCGGACGCCTCCTCCTCCAGCCCTGGGTGCTCCACCTTGTTGACGACGAAGGAGTCGGGCGACAGCACCTCGGGGATGTACTCCCAGTCCGGGGAGGAGGAGTCGGAGGAGAGCGGCTCTCCCTCCACCAGGTCGTCGTCCTCCTTGATCACCACCTCTTCTTCCTCGTCTTCCTCCTCCTCGTCAATATCCTGCGGGGAACTTATCCCATTCGTTCGGTCCAGCGACAGGAATTCGGGCCGTTCTCTAGATGGATTATCTTCTTCTAGAATGTCCGACTCCCGCTGAGCTTCATGCCTCAAATCAGAAGTTTCACACTTTGTATTCTCATATTCCAATAGTTCTAAACGGCCATCTTCTTCTAGCTCCACAACTCCATTTTCGACTTTTTTCGTACCGGGAAATGTGAGCAATGAATTAGCTTCAATGAAGTCATCTATGTCGTATTCTGGAAAATTGTTTGGGGCTTCTGAAGTGTTAGTTTCGAAAATATCGATACTCAGCTGGTGGACCAAGCTGGCCTTTGACTTCATTTTACTACGTCTAAGAGTAGACATGCAATCGCCTACTTTTTGTTCAGAAATACTTTCAGCCAACGGAATAGGTTCTGTGGTCGTTTCTGACGTAGGAGCATACTGAATGCTACTGTCAGCAGGTTTGTCGTCGGTTTCGGCTTCCTCCTGGGACTTCGGCTCAATTTGACCTTCTTCTACAACATCGTTGCTAATGTCTGAAGAAACGCACTCATTTAACACGGCGTGATCAACATCCAGAGCTTGATCTATTCCATTTTCATCTATTGTAGGTTTCTGCTCCGCTTCACTTTGTGGAAGTTCTTCTTGCCTGGGCGTCTTCTCACTCTCATCTGAGCTGGTGCGATCAGCCTGGTTGTCTGCTGAAATGTTTTCACTTTCTTCCGAGAGGGATTGATCGTTCTCCACCACCAGGTATTCTTCTTGGGATGGGCTGTCATCGTTTTCATTTTCATCATTTTCTTTCCCTTCGTATATTTCCGTGTCACCTGGCCGACATTCTTCTCCATTTGAAGCGGAGACCACATCTGAATCAATTGGATCAATCTTTTCTAAAACTTCGTTCTCCTCTGGGATTTGTTGAGCCATAACTTCATTAGATTCGTTTATTTCTTTTTCAATCGTATTACACGATATTAAAGTAATTTCTTTTGAATCTAATACATTTTGTTGTGAATCAAAATCTTCATTTATTTCTAAGTTTATTTCTTTATTTTCGGAATCCTCCTCTTGATTTACTTTTACATTACTTATTTCATAATCCAAATATTCTATTTTAGTAGTGATAAGGTTTGCGTTCTGCGAGGTAAGATGTAAGCAGTTTTCGTCAGTCTGAGAAATGGTAGCAGTTTCTAGAGATGAAGAGGAGTCAAATCCGTTCGCACAGCTCTCAGATTCGATGTGTTGGGTCAATGTAGAACTTTCTTCACTTTCAGAGAGAGTGGCACCTCCTTCCCTTGTCTGATGTTGTTCTACCGTGCTAACGTCACTTTCTGTATTTTTTAAATCTTTCTCGTCTTTAACGGTATCAACTACACAGGTTGTCATGTTAGGCGAAGTAGCATTGATATCAGAAGCCGATTGTATTAGAGCATTAGCTGGAGAAGTCGGTTGTTCTCTACAGGCCAGGTCGGGCAGGATGCGATCTGCGCTATATTCCGAGTTGGAACAGATAGAGAACGGCCTGATCTTGGGCTTTGCCGGAATGGGAGGGGGAGGTTTCTTGGCCACGAGGGGTTTGGGCCAGAAGGATGACTCGCTGGGCTCTGTCATGGACCAGCGGTTGGAGCGGGCCCCGCCCTCGAAGGTGGACCGCCGCCGCATGACTAGGGACTCCCCCCGCACCAAGCCCGAGCCTGGCTGCGAGCCGTTCATCTGGCTCTCGATGTTGTGGAAGAGGGCGAGCTTCTCGGCGAAGGAACGAGCACTCTTGGAAGGGCTACCACCAGAACTGGGCGATGGTTCGACAGTAGCGTGTTCTCCTGAAAGCAAACTTTGTATTAGGCCTATTCCGGCTAACGCCGTATTTAATGCCCATAATATGTTGGAAAATGTTTATTTTAACGATGTCTTTGCCGTCTGAAAATTACTTTGTACCAAACGTGGATTGACCCACCTTGTCGTCGCACGGCTAGCTCCAGTTGGCCGGTGTAGCCCGCCTGCCGCAGGGCGAACACCACGGCGGCGTGGCTGCGGCCGCTCACCGCCTCGCCGTTCAGGGCCCGGACCTCGTCCCCGGGGTGGAGGCCCGCCCGCTGGGCCGCTCCGCCTGGGCCATCACACCTCGTACATCAGTCAGTGGACAAAATAATGTTATTGACATCTTGTCAATACATGCACAGTTGAACAGCCTGCACTATTTTAAAATGATAATTATATATATGTGGCAATATAGTGGTAAATGTGTTGAGGAGAGAAATAATCACACGAAGAGTTGTTAGAGCAATCATCCAGCCAGCCAGCCGAGAGAGCGAGCGAGACGTTATCTGCTGAACGACTGTTTTCCCTGTGTACACAACCGGGGGCTAACCAGAAAAGTCGCCAGGTGGTGATGCCCCCCTCAGGAATGTGGTCAAAATGGTCGTGAGTTAGTTGTCTAAAGTGTCTCGCTTTAGCTGCTCATCTCTCTCTCGTTGGCTGTTGGTTTGTTTTATTAATCCTGGAAGAGCATATATTATGACATATGGCCCCCGTTGAAGAAGGCTGAACATAGTTTAAGTATATTTAAAGCTGGTGAAGCCAGGAATAGAGAAAATAATTTTTACAGTTGAAATTAGTTAAGGTAATGGTGACATAGCTTTATGTAAATAAAATATTGTATAGTACACAAGTAAGTATTATTTACAAGCAGTTTTACAACACCGGGGAGTTGGACATTTAAGGAAATCTTTGAAAATATCAAGGTTATAAAAGCTATATACAACAAAATATAATGTACTATAAGGGGAATGTTATTGAGGAGTGTGAACAAGGGAAAGAAGGGTCACATACATATGATGGCATTCTGAAGATCATTAAGACTGGGGAACTCTACACTTTAAGATATTTTTCAGGCGGACATGGCAAGGGGAAACTTGTCATGGGCTTTCTATGCTATAAGTGTAGAGTACGAGAAATGAGATTGAGGTTGGCAATTGTGTGAGCTCAGGACTGAGGTAAATATAAAACTACATACAATGTTAGAACCTCGGCGAACAGAGCGAGGGGAGACTTGCCCTGGGCCACTCTAACTTATCTATGTAGTTACTTGTGTAACGAGTCCGAGGGGAAAAGTCCCGTGTGGAGGTGAGGAAGTCGAATGGACTTATATTTAATTTGCGGAAAGTATGCGCGCACAGTGCCAAAAATTGGGACGAGGACTGCGTTGTCCGTTACAAGTGACAAGCTGCTCGGACACGAGGTGTTTGAACCGTCGTGGGAGCTTGTGCAAGGCGATGATTTCGCGGTGGGTTGAAAGTAAGACCCATGTCTGCGCGAAATGATGACGGACCGGACAAAATCAGCGACGATGTTTAACGTACCTCCGTGGGAAATATCGGAGGTAGGCTATATCGTGCTGGTTTGGACAATGGACAAACATAGATTTGAAGACAGGGTCCGTGTGGCGAACGTGTGGCGCGAGAAGAAGAAGCGAACTGTGTCGCTCGATGCAGATTGTTCAAGTGCGAACAAAAAGGGGTTGATAAATATCTAGCAGTTAGTCGATCTGCACCCTGTGACGAACACACCATTGGCTAGATGGTGTGGGTCGGTGGATAGGCTAGAGATGAACTACGAAATAAATTATCATAAATGAAGGGCGAAGGTTAGGATTTTGAAATGACAATATAGAAGTTCGATAATTGATTAATCAATAATTCTCTATAAAGGTCCTGAGCTGGTATAAAGTTAACAAAGTTGTAAGAATGAGAGGGGCATTAAGGGGAAGATAGATAAGAGTCACCAAGGGTTGATTGTAAGCAAGGCTCACGTGGTGGTTGGAATTCTTCGACGCCTGAATTACAGGGTGAATTTTGAATCGATTAGGGAAAGAAATTATTTTTCGTGAGCCGTGCTTACAAGTAGGAGAGGTCTATACAAAAGTTTAGGTGCCGGAGGCATATTTTTATAAATAAATTGATTATGTAATGATTATGTAAAATATATTGTTAATAGTAAAAATCGTAAAGCATTAATAGGTAGATTTCCAATTTTTTTTTTTAAGAGTTTTTTTTTTTAAGAGTTACGTTAAAAATGGAAATTATTTAATTAAAATAACGATTGTTAAATTCTACTGGTAAGGTAACTAATTAAATGAGTTACAAATATCTAGATAAATAGTATGGAGCATAAAATCATTGTTAATAGGCATGGAGAGAATAAATGGAGCTAATTATGTAAATATTGGGACAATTTACAAGGAATGACTTATTTAAAGAATGAATGGAAGGGGTAAAACAATTTCACTTACAGGTTATGTTGGTTTAGAGAGCAGGCAAGTTCATTGAGATTCGGGAGAGTTCTGTCTGTGACACTGAGCGTACCAGTGTTGTACATCACAGTAGCGGCAGGGATATGGCGGAGTCTTGTCCATGATGATGGAAGGTGTCCTGCTCTGGCACGGTGGTCGTTCTTGGGTAGATCTAGTGCTGGAAGAAGTGTGTGGCAGCTCCATCTCCGTCGTAGGTGAATACTTCTTCGGGATCACGGTTCAAAGGTTGGCGAAGAAGGGGTTGAGGGCTCGAAGAGGAGTGGTTACAGTTGAGTTGGGTTTGGCCGATCATCGTGGCTTGGCTTCTTGTTTCTTCATACTCCGGTATATGAGGGATTTGCTTCCCGGCCAGGTCTTATCCTGTCGACTTTTCAATGTGGCAATATAGTGGTAAATGTGTTGAGGAGAGAAATAATCACACGACGAGTTGTTAGAGCAATCATCCAGCCAGCCAGCCGAGAGAGCGAGCGAGACGTTATCTGCTGAACGACTGTTTTCCCTGTGTACACAACCGGGGGCTAACCAGAAAAGTCGCCAGGTGGTGACGCCCCCCTCAGGAATGTGGTCAAAATGGCCGTGAGTTAGTTGTCTAAAGTGTCTCGCTTTAGCTGCTCATCTCTCTCTCGTTGGCTGTTGGCTTGTTTTGTTAATCCTGGAAGAGCATATATTATGACATATATATAAATAACACTATGTACAATGAATATGGCGCCTCTGCCACCGCTGCAGAGTTTGGTGCCAGCCACACCACGAATCAGTTAATAGAGATACTGACTGTGTGAAGTAACTAGATTTAATAATGTTCTTAGGTCAATAAGTAAGGTTTGAATTATTTAAAGGCATATATATTTTAGGCAATGAGATCCTTAAATAAAATTTATTTTTTAGAAGGTTCTCATTTATTCAAACGTAAACAATTCTCATAAATCTTTAAGAATGTAGTCTGGATATTTGCATTGCGCTACGACAAAGCCCGCGGTGACTGGATCCCCTTGGGGCGCTGCTACTTCCTGTTTGAACCGGTTTTCCTGTTTTTCTTCCTTGGCCTTTTTTTTTTAGTTTTGTTTTGTCCTGCACTGACTTCGGCCACTATTTCTTTCATTTTAGTGATGCTTACTTTCTGTCGTATTCTAAATAAATTAAGTAACTGTCGAAACAAGAAAAGCCCTAAAGCTTGGAGTTGACCAGCCAAGAAGGGGACATGCCAGCCTAGTCGAATCGACAAATGATGAACAGTTCCGCCGATGATTAACTCCTTCCCAGACGGGTCGGTTCACCATTGGATATTCCGCGTGGTTCAACTCCCAAGAAGAAAGAAGGTCCTCAAGAAGCAGCCAAGCTTCCTCGTCCTCTTCGAGCAGAAGCAAACTGGAATTGGAGCTGAATATACTAACGTGAAGGAGTTGGAAATGAAGATCGTGAAGGAGCCAGCCTAAGTGTAGATTTCGCCTGAAAGAAGGACACTGGACCGCAGATTATCAGGAATCCAAGAACATACGACAGACGTATGGTAACAGTGACCCGGAATAAACTCTGCATCTACTCCTCGGTCACCGATGTTGGAGACCTGTGGTATTTAAGGCTGCTAAAGGCCACATCACCAATTACTCCATCCAAAGAAGAGACCCAACGCGTCCGAAGACGCTTCAATACGTATAAAGAAACGAATACCCATACCTAGCCTTACCAGATGCTCTGAGTAGTTCTCATCTACATTCTCAGTCTAGGAGGACTATTGACGCCCTTCTTGCCAAGAGTTGCTATTATATGTGTGAAGTGAGAGGAAAACCCGACGTTTTAACCATTAGATGGTCAAATGAGAAGCTGAACATTCATGGAGGATCTGTAATCTGGAGGATCAGGAAGGATCTGATATGTAATCTGCAGTACTGGAAGCAATATAGACTGGACAACGTCTGCACAATAGAAGACTTGCCAACTCAATTCCTAAATATCCCGAAGCCGCTTTACCGCACCTGTGTCACAAGCCGTGAAATCTGAGATTGGTATTTGACGCTGCAAGCCGAAGTCATGGAAGGTCACTAAACAACCTGATGAAACCTGATTTCGATAAAGTTTCTACAAAGGAAAATAACCTTTATTGAGATATCATGTTTTACCGTGTCTAAATCCGCAAAAGTGTTGGTGGAGAGAACTCTAAAGAACCCCGGCAATACACCAACCAGATGTTCGGAAATATTT
>CP092884.1:1459254-1501433 GCA_030710605.1 Cordylochernes scorpioides | reverse complement strand
ATCATCAAACAATGATATCAACCAGGACATCATGACAAACAGGGTAGCCTGCATCAAGTCATCAGCGCCTCCTATTGGAACGCCTCATTCAATCAGTAAAGAAATCGATGTTGAAAATGCCAAGAAAACTGAGGAAGAAGCTAAAGCAGGCGTGAAGATAGATATGGACATCGTCGCCCTGCAGTAAAGACAATGGATGTGGTTCATTTAAGTTTGAAGGACCAAACTGGGGAAAGAATGCCCAGGTTATCTCGCCATAGACGGAAGAAGTGGTCGCCACAGAGGGACAATGATGTCTTCTGGACAAGGAAAGTTCCTTCCCCAAGGCGGATAAATTTGGCAGGAACAGGTTGGTAGGGTGGACAGGGGGCAGTTTTGACGTTTCCTGTGTGCTTCTTTGGACAATTGGCGTCCAAAGGATAGTCTTCGATAGGACGTCAACAGCCGGTAAGCTCTAATTTATAAATATCCAACAGTCTTGTTGCACATGTTGAGACACGCTAATTTATTTCCAATGCGATCACTTTAATGTTGAACAACTAAAAGCTTTATTTATTTATACGTTACATAAATAATTATTTACATAAAATGATAAATAACCCGCCAGAGAGAATGTGTACAGAGTTATATTTGAGTCGCTAAAATTAAGTCGAGCTCTTTTTTCTGCATCATATTCGTTATTAAATTCAACATTTTCCCAAAGTTTGTATATCACATATTTTGTAATTTCAAAAATACTTATGAGATATCAATTGCTTCTTTATTAAAGACGAATCTGCCTCGATCGAAAACGAAGTTCGAATTGATTTTTTTACATATGAATATCTTTTTTTTTTTTTTTTTTGTAAATAGGCCTCAGAAAGGAACAGTCAAAATAACGGTGCTCTATAGATGCTAACGCTTGAAGATGTCTAGCTCACAACAACAACAAAAAAAAAAGGCAGTAGACGAGATGTAAGATTAGATATTTTTCTTTTTTAAAAACGTATTTAACATAAAACGATAAATATTTTAAAGACTGATGTGTGATTTTTAAAATGTTGCCGCTCACGTGCTTACCCGTGGCTGAGGTACAGTTCGAAATTTTGAGGAAAACTTCCTCGTAGAACTCAGTCGAAGAGGAAAGAAGCAAAAAACTATTTGCACAGAAAACTTGTACAAAAATCCAGGAATTTTAATATTAAAAAAAAAAAAAGTTAATTAAAAAATGGTTATTTAAAATGCACAAAGAAAAAAAAAGTATTTTGCCAAAATGTGACAAAACTTCGATTTAAAAAAAAAAAATGAATGATGGTTAGGTGGGGCAGGAAAGTTGAGAAAAACATTTTTTAAAAATTCGTAACAAATAAATTTACTGGAAATGGGTTTCTTTTTAATGATATCATCAAATATTATCTCTACAGACCTTACTGCAATAAGTCAGTAACTGGCAATGTTTGTTTTTTTCAATAATATCATCGAATATTATCTCTACAGACCTTACTGCAATGATATAAGTTATTGAATGAGAGGGCTTGACTCAATATAATAACACACACCCCTTAAAAATGTTTAATCTGGCTGTTTCTTCTTGAACAGCCGAGAGTGAAGCGGAGAAAGTGAAATTTTCAGGTCGCGAGGACCATTTTCCTTAATTCACACTAATCATTAATTCACACACACAAAAGCCTTTATTAAGACACACAGGTCTTACAGAGGATTCTCCTTGGGGTTACAAGACGGAGAAACCTATGAAAGTGGGAAATATACAAAGGGGTAAAAATGGAGAAAGATTATATACACATGGTAAATATATACAGATTATTATTTGAGTAATCCTATGGAAAATAAGAAAGAAAAAAAAAATTGGAAATATGGATGGGAGAAGTGGAGAGCGAAAAGAGGAAAGAAAACAGGTGACTCAATATAATAACTTATATCATAGCAGTAAGGTCTGTAGAGATAATATTTGATGATATTATTGAAGAGAAACACATTGCCAGTAAATTTATTTGTTACAAATTTTATGGATAGATGGCAATTGAATTTATACGTTTTTTCCCAAACCTTACAATATTAATGAAATTTAGAATAAAAGGTATGATACTAGAGCCAATGGACGTTGAGGTATTCAGCTATATTAGCTTCAAGCAAAACCCACAAAAACTCGTGGATCTCAGTGTAGATTTGAATAAGGATTTCTTTATTTCAAAAATAATCCCTTGTGTCAATATTGAGTACAAATATCAGACCTCCAGGGAGAAGTATCCATTCATAAACTTTAATCTCTAGCTTTCGGGCACGGACGCCCTTCTACAGGAGAAAACACGGTACTTTGTGTGTGTGTTTTCTCCAGTAGTAGGGCGTTCGTACTAGAGATTAGTTTTTTGAAAAGATTGAACATGGTAACCATCATGACTGGGTGAAGTAGAATGCGTCTGCCTTTATCAAAGACTGGGAGCACTACTCATTAGCAGGCCACTGACTTAGCTCCAATATGAAATGGCCACCTCTGACATGATGAACAGCCACCATGTTCATCTATTCCTAATATGGAGTACAGACGCTGCTCCTCCTGTATCCCTGGATCAGGAGCCTTTATAAAGAGCACTATTAGCCGGGCTAGTTGAGCCCAGGCTTTTTTTAACGAGCTTGTTACTGCTCCCCCTTTTTCATTCGAGCTTGAGATCGGCAAAGAGCTTGAGGCGGGTTTAGAACAGTATATGGTTCTGGGTAACAAACTGGTGACAGTTTACCATGTGTTTGTGTGATTGACTTGATAAGAGATTCTATATAAAACTTTATCTCCAATTTTGAAGTTTGGGAATCTATAGGTGCTACTGTATCTTTAACTATCTTCCAGGTAACTCCTCCGTTTTCTAATTGGCAGCAATCCCAGCTTCCTCCATAAGCGGATATGGATTAGTCAGATCCGAGATATTTCCATACAGTACCGGAGGTTTTGAAGTACCTCCATATTCTTCCAATAGATTTTGTCATAATTTCGGTTAAAGAGTTTCAGGATTACTTTGGTTTCGATTATTTTCAATTTTGCAGCAGCGCGTTCTAACAGTCATTCTGGGTGGGACAGAGTGACAAGTTTAATGTCCTTTACTGCAGAAATTTATCGAGCCTCTATGAGACTGAATAAGACACGTCTATTCATTACTAGATTTACCTAGGCTTGATAATTGAATAAGAGTTATAATTATTACGCCGTGTTGTAGGTCATCTACCTTGATTTATTCCTTCTTGGTGTTATAGACATTTCCTGAACGGGTTTCCATAATTAAAGCAAATAATATTCAAATAAAAGTAAATTCCTTTTTAAAGTTATTATGTTTATTTATTCGTTGTCTTTCCTCGTAGTTGGTGATCCCGTGTCTTCGCGTCCGTCCTCTCTCTCCAGAATAAATAATCAAATTATATGCAAATATAATAACTGTAAACAATCCATGGATTTGATTTTATTTTAACTTTTATTGGCGAATTTTAATGTAAAATATGTTCTCCTGTATAGAAGGGCTTTCTTGCTCTAAAGCTAGAGGTTTGTAATTAAAAATGTAAAATAAACTTTTCCCTGGAGGCCTAGTGTTTTCACTTTAAATATTGTTTTAATAAATGTCGCAATGAGCATTTAACAGACCTAATGAAGATATTACAAAATTAATTGGTAATGAAAAAAAAAATCTCTTCTAAACATTCATTAGGAGTAGTACCGATAGGCTAAATTCTCTCAAACTATGAAGACAACCATGATAAAATTGCTACACTGAAATGTTTTTCGCAGCCTACTTTCCATAGTACAACATTACCTAGAGGGTTTTAGGTTCTATGGAAATGTTCGCACGTGTATATCTGTGTCGTATTTTACATATTGGTGCATGCGGAGATATGTGATGCGCGGATCAGTAGGAGAGACATTGCTGACAGTGTTGGAGGGAGAGCTCCGTGGGAAGAGATCGAGGGGAAGGAGACGACAGGGATACACAGACGATCTAAAACAATGGACTGGAAGACACGAGGAGATGAAGAGGATGGCGGAGGAAGTATGGAGAGACCATGTGGCCAGCCACCCTCAGTAGAGGAAGGCATTGAAGGAGGGAAGCATGGAGAGACCATGTGGCCAGCCACCCTCAGTAGAGGAAGGCATTGAAGGAAGGAAGTATGGAGAGACCATGTGGCCAGCCACCCTCAGTAGAGGAAGGTATTGAAGGAGGGAAGTATGGAAAGACCATGTGGCCCACCCTCAGTAGAGGAAGGCATTGAAGGAGGCATGTGGAGATAGCGGTGGACTAAATTATCCAACCATTAGATTATTTCTAAGAATTTTCTTTTCATATTATTCTTTACAATGTTGGTGTTTACACGTTTTGGTTAAGGAATTATTAGCTATCAGGCACAACACGGGAATATTTAGAATATCTTTAAAAAAATATATATATACATTCATGGTTCCTCTGATCCTTCAAATGAACATTTTTACCCAACTTGAAAATTGATTATAAACCAAATGATTTTTTTCTTATGGATGTAATGATTAGTAAAAAAATCTGGAAAATTAAATGCATAATATTTAGTGATTTTAATAAATATCTATATCTCTACTTTAAAGCTTTTTTCGCTTTTCACATTTATATATTCCTTCCTTCAATGCCTTCCTCTACTGAGGGTGGGCCACATGATCTCTTCATACTTCCTCCACCATCCTCTTCATCTCCTCGTAGGTGTGTCGTCCAGTCCATTGTTTTAGATCGTCTGTGTATCCCTGTCGTCTCCTTCCTCTCGATCACTTCCCCTGGAGCTTTCCCTCCAACACTGTCATCAATGTCTCTCCTGCTGATCTGTGCATAATTTATATATGCATATCCTTTTTTAAAGTTCTGAATAATGTATATTGTCGCGGAGATAAATAAAGCAAGGGCAAGTTTGGGGATAATTAATTTATTATAAGGGTTTTTTTTAGGGAGATGGATAAAGTAGAACTTACCCCAAGTTAAGGTTAATCCTAATGAGGGACCTCAGCTCCCCCCGCCGGCCAGATTCCCCAGAACCCCTCACACCCGGTGTCCAGCGATGATTGACAAACGTCCCATGGGGCCTCTCGTGATTGGAGCCGCTGGGCTTCTTGACATTATTCCCTCCTTAGAAAAAACCAGCGACCCGCTGATTAGCTTGTCTCAGCCCTTGTTCTGGAAGGAAATCTATCACGGCTGGTGTTCCCTAGCAGAATAGAATGTTGTTCTTCAGGGTCCAGGTAGGGCTTCATCCGAATGACATGGACGATATCCTTGGCTTTCCGTGATCGGGGAGAGGGGCCCACGGGCTCTACTTCATACGTAACTTCTGAAAGCTTCTTGGTCGGGTCAAAGACGGGACCTGGAGATTCTGCGTAGATTACCGTCGATTAAATAAGATAACAAAAAAAGATGTTTACCCGCTGCCACGCATTGACGATGCCTTGGACAGTTTAGCCGGCTCTAGTTACTTCTCCACGATGGATCTTCGGTCCGGGTATTGGCAGATTGAAGTGGACGAAAAAGACAGGGAGAAAACTGCTTTCATCACTCCAGATGGGCTGTATGAATTCCAAGTAATGCCCTTCGGTCTTTGCAACGCTCCAGCAACGTTTGAAAGGATGATAGATAGTGTTCTGGGCAGTCTTAAATGGAACATGTGCCTTTGCTACCTGGACGACATCGTAGTTTACGCACCTACCTTTGAGGAACATCTACGTCGTCTACAACTTGTATTAAGCTGCATCCAGAAAGCTGGACTAAGCTTGAACCACAAAAAGTGTCTTTTTGGATTAAGGAGGATAAAGATTTTGGGACACCTTGTTGACGCCAATGGAATTCATCCAGATCCAGATAAAGTTGAAGCCGTCTCTAAATTTCCGAGGCCAAGGAATATCTCTGAACTGAAGAGCTTTCTTGGATTATGTTCCTATTACCGAAGATTTATTGAGAACTTTGCCGGCAAAGCTAGATCTTTGCATGACCTACTGAAGACTGAAAAACAATTTTATTGGGATGCAGCTCAAGAGAAAGCGTTTGAAGTCCTTAAAACAGCTCTAATTTCAGAGCCTGTCTTAGGACACTTTGATGAATCCGCTGATACCCATCTACACACGGATGCAAGCGGACATGGTATTGGAGCTGTTCTTCTACAAATACAAGGTGGAAAGGAGCGGCCTATAGCTTATGCATCTAGAAGCTTGACAAAGGCTGAAAATAACTATTCTACAACGGAAAAAGAATGCCTTGCTGTAGTCTGGTCTATTAGCAAATTCCGCCCATATTTGTTTGGTCGACCATTCACGGTTGTCACTGACCATCATTCTCTATGTTGGTTGGTAGGGCAGAAAGATCCTTCTGGCCGTTTGGCAAGATGGGCGCTGAAGTTGCAAGAATTTGACGTGACCGTTATCTACAAGAGCGGACGCAAACATAAGGATGCCGATTGTCTGTCAAGGAGCCCGCTTGAGAACGATCAACCAAGTGCTGTGATGTCACTAACCAACGTCGATATAGAACAGACTAAAGACCCGGATTTAGCTAAAATAATCGATAATTTAAACTCGGGCTACACCAGAAAGGAATTCAGCATTATCGACGGCATCTTATACAAGAAAAACTATAGCACAACTGGAAGACCCTGGCTTATGATGATCCCTAAGCACTTAAGATCGGAAGTTATGGCAGATTTACATGATGCTCCTACAGCTGGGCATTTGGGTTTCGCCCGGACGTATGACAAAGTCAAAAAACGATTCTATTGGCCTGGCCTTTATAGAACTGTTCGCCAATATGTAAGCCATTGTCGGGAGTGTCAACGAAGGAAGAAATTACCTCGACGTCCGGCTGGACAACTTGTATCCATACCACCCGTAGAAAAGCCATTCTATAAAGTCGGGGTTGATCTCCTTGGAAGATTTCCAGTTTCTAAAGATGGAAACCGTTGGATCATTGTGTGCACCGATTATATGACAAGGTATGCCATAATGAAAGCGATCCCAGACGGAGGAGCAATCGAAACAGCTAAGTTCCTGGTTGAAGACGTCATCTTGAAGCATGGAGCTCCTAGAGAAATGATAACAGATCGCGGCAGAAATTTCATTTCTCAAGTAATAAAAGAGATCAATGCTCTGTGCGGAATTGTGCACAGATTTACAACGGCCTACCATCCCCAGACCAACGGCCTGACTGAAAGGTTCAACAAAACTCTGGGAGACATGCTGTCCATGTACACAGGTGTTGAGCAGAAGGACTGGGACCAAGTTTTGCCCTATGTAACTTTTGCTTACAACACTGCTAAACAGGAGGCGACCGGCTACACCCCGTTCTTTCTTGTCCACGCCCGCGAGGCCGAGACCTACATCGATGCCGTACTACCCTACCTACCAGATGAGATCTCTAACGACTACGTTGGAGAACTTGTGACCAGAGCTGAGGAAGCGCGTCAACTCTCCCGATCACGCCTTCTACAATCACAGGCGAAAGACCGTAGACTATACGACCAGAAACTATACTCCAGTCTATTACCAGAAGGATGATCTTGTGTGGGTTTTTACTCCCATCCGAAAAGTAGGACTATCAGAAAAGCTACTGAAGAGATACTTCGGTCCCTATAAGGTGACCAAGAAGCTTTCAGAGGGCTTCACGATGTGATTTTCAATCATCTTGTTCACTTCATCTTGAATTAGTCGTCGTTCACTTGGTGCTACTCTATAGGGCCGCTGTTTGATAGGAGACTGGTCGCCTGTGTTTATCTTGTGCTTCACAGTACTGGTGGGCTTAATAGGAGTACTCCCAAAGTCAAATATGCCAATAAACTCGTCAAGGCATGAAACAAGCTGTAACCTTTGAATTTCAGACAGCCCTGAATCTAGAGTAAGGTTTATCTTCTGTGACCATTCACGTGACTTTAGCTGCGTTTCTTGTAACTTATCGCTGGATTCAATAAGATTGCAGATATTCCCATTCTCATAACTTTCCATGGTGCACATATTCATTCCTGATGGAATCAGTTGCGGCCAAGACGCTCCATTCGCCACCCAAATGCTACCTCGGCCGTGTCGAAATGTAACCAATGAGTTTGGTATAAGAACTTCCTTTCTTAATAATAAGTCCTTAGAAGTTGAGACTAAAACATCTCTAACACCACATATTTCTTCGTTTATCACACTGATCTTCTTTATTGATTTAGGCGGGATGACAAAGAGTCGTCGGAAGCAAACAATCTCTGGTTTTCCTCCTCTCGAGATTCCAGGACGGAGGTTTCCCCGAGATGGAGTTCATTTCTGCCACAATCAATGGCGGCTTCGGTGGCCTTGAAGAAGTCCCATCCAAATATGATGTCATGGCTGCATTCCACCATAACAATGAATTCAAATGAGATATTCAGACCATTAACTTCTATGTTCAGGACACATTTTCCTAGGGTCTCTATTAAATTTTTGTTTGCAGCTTTAAGAATGGGACCTGGTTCTTTGAAGAGAGGTGTCTTTAGTTCGCGTCGAAATTTGTCTGAAATAACAGAAAAGTCGGCTCCTGAATCCACCAATGCTTTAATTTTGCGTCCATTTATTTCGACCATAACAAAATTTTCTTTTAATTTAGCGGCGATATACCCTGGAGGATTTTCCTCAATGGCGACCTCACCCCCGTTAGAAGCCGCTCCACTTAGTTTTTCACATTCTGAGGCATGGGAGAACGGCTGAAACGACGGGCTGGCGACTGGGATTGTCTTCGGGCTGGCGACCTTGCGCGGCTTGGATGTGGGGAAGAGCTCCGGTAGAAGTACGTCGAGGTTTGGGGCGTTACATAGTCGTCGTCGGCGTCATATCTCGGGGGTCGACTCGAAAATCCAACATTTCTTCCTTCTCCGCCATTCCTTGACCTGGCTTCAGCGAAGACCTGCCGTCGTTCCCTACAATAACGGACGACATGTCCGGGTCGTCCGCAGTGGAAGCAGATAGGTTTGTCGTCGTAGGTTCTCCAATGTTCCGTTTTCCTGGGTTGGGTTGGTCGGTCGATATTATAATAGGGCGTTCGTGGTTGTTGTTGTACCACGTTGACTTGTGGTCTGGTAGGTTGTAGAGCACGGCTGACCTCTTCCCTCACAGTCTGTTACAGGGCGTTCACCTCTCGGAGAGGATTGATCACTTCAGGTGCTGAGAAAACCTTTTGTATCTCTTCTCTAACGATGCGGCGAATTAACGCGGCCAAGTCGTCTGAGTCGTCAACACACGAAATGGGCATTACGTTTGACAACCTGGCGAATTTCGTACGGCCGATCCTGCGCTGCTTGACGGTTGTCAGATGACGGCAAAACTTCAGGATCTCATCTACTGTCTGTATGTCTTTCGCCACCAATACCTGGTATGTGTCCTCCGAAATTCCCTTTATAATGTGAGCAACTCTCTCACCTTCTTCCATGCGAGGGTTCACCTGGTGGCAGAGACTAAGAATCTCCTGGATGTATGACTCGCTGGATTCCTCGGCCTTCTGTGCTCTTGACTTCAGAACTTCCTCGGCGCGTCGAGCAGAATCCTCTTGCAGTCCGAACACACCGCGGAATGCGTCTTCAAAGCTTCTCCACGAGTTGAGTGATTCTTCGTTATTATCAAACCACCTTCCAGCAGTTCCGTTCAAGTAAAATACGACGTTGGCAAGCTTCATGGTCTCGTCGCATCTGTTGTACTTCGACACTCTCTCGTACTCTTTCAACCACTGTCCAGGGTTTATATTTCCATCTCCAGAAAAGGTAGAAGGATCTCGTTGGCGCTGACAAGGGAGGTAGGATCCGCTAACAGTAGGTCTGTGGTCGTCTTCCATTTCTATTAGTTGTGGCAAAGGTTGAAGAATTGGTTCACGTCCCTGTAGACGTCGACTTCTTCGAAGTTCCGTCACGCTACCCAGCGTCTCCGCCAAAATATGTCGCGGAGATAAATAAAGCAAGGGCAAGTTTGGGGATAATTAATTTATTATAAGGGTTTTTTTTAGGGAGATGGATAAAGTAGAACTTACCCCAAGTTAAGGTTAATCCTAATGAGGGACCTCAGCTCCCCCCGCCGGCCAGATTCCCCAGAACCCCTCACACCCGGTGTCCAGCGATGATTGACAAACGTCCCATGGGGCCTCTCGTGATTGGAGCCGCTGGGCTTCTTGACAATATTGATTGTGACAGTTATATAAAAATCACACAAGTACAATATCGTACAAGAAAGGAGGTTATACCGTCAGCTCTTGTCACCGAACATCGTGTGATAAGGAAAACAAAATCAACGCTTCAAGCCAGGTATTTCATCTTCTCAATTATTTTATCAGAGAGAGAGAGAGACCAATTATAACAATAGCGACTTAATTTTTTTTCTTATATTTTCCAAGATCACGACTGCAAACCATGGAATAAATGCTATCTCTACCATTCTACCTCTAAGCAATTTCTCTCCCTTATCTTAAATATTTTATAACATATTTACATAAATAAATCACGTCTCTTAGGTCCCCACTAGGAGGAAAGGGGGAAACTAACGGACAGACTTCCGGGCGTCCAGGTTTACTGCTCCCCACTAAAGATGAGTTACCACCAACCTACCCGGGTTTACGATGACACGGCTACTGGCGCTACAGCAGTCGTCTTTTATGGAGATCTCTATACACTCATAGACAAAACTTAAGATGGTGGAAAGTCTTCAATGTTGCCTGCCGTCTGCTTTTTTTTTTTTTGAAGGAGACAAAGGCAATTGTTTACATTTGGTTATCTCGCGTGTCTTCAATACAGGTCACTGTAATATCTTTCAGAGTTATCATACAACTGAAATCAAAGACCCGCCAAAATACACCAAAAAAATTAATTAAATAGACTCTTGGACAAAATTTGAGGAAGTGTAAAGTCTTTGATGTCGTCGTCTGTTTTTTGAAGGAGACTGAAGCAATTTCGTTCACACTTGGTTATCTCGTGTGTCTTCAATAAAGGTCACTGTAATATATTTCAGAATTATTGTCTGAATCCCGATATACATGGTAAAAGGTATAATTTCCTTAAGTTTTGTCCATGTGTGTAGCTGCTGTTGTTCATAAACTCGGTATTCCACGAGGAAAAATAGGATTCTGTATCTAACCGAATCTCTTATATTTCATATTTCCACAAGACATCAAGATACTTCTCCCACTCTGACAAGCCTGTTGGAGAAACAGAGAAATACCAGGTACGATATCTTCTATATATATATAAATCAATGTTTGTATGTTTGTTTGTTTGTATGTCCGGTATACAAATTCGCAGTAGTTCACTAATTCAAACCAAAATTTCCATACATAGGTAAAAAAAATACGGGGAAGATGATAGGCTATTTTAAAAAATATATAAATCAATTGTTAAAACTATATATTCAAATTATTCCACTTAGCTCACGAACAGCGCCCTCTATCAAAGATTAGATTAAATTATGCTGATGCAAACAAATAGATATAATGCTAATAACAAACAATTATTAAAAAAAACTTATATAAATATATATCACTCGGGTAGATATGCACACGAGTCAATCCCGGGGCGAAGTCCGGGTCACCCGTCTAGTATGAGACTAAAAACGTAAGAAAAATAGGATAAGAGGATCAGGTAGTGATATGAAATCATCCTGACCGTTCAAACGAGCATTTTGGGAAGCAGAACGCCATCTATCGGGATAAATATACACTAAACGTTGATTTAGTTTATTCCATAATATTGACCAATCCATTTTCTTCAATAAATCAATATTTCTATGAAGGCCTCTTAATAAAGGTTTTTATGTGTGCTTTAAAATAGAAATTCTCGGTACAAAATCCTCGGCCGAATATTCTAGCTTGGGAATACGCACAGAATTCTAGAAATGTTTTGTCAGAGACCTGAGGCGCATACTTTGGATAAGCATTAAATATATTACGACACATATGATCACTTTTGATATAAACCTTAATGAATATAAAATATAATATAGTTTTTCTCATTTAACTATACAATATATATGTTCTTTATATTTGATATATACTTTGTATATTTTTATGGGTATTTATATATAAGCCTCTGTGGCCAAAACATTTTAGGTCGCAGTCATACAGCCTGAACCAGGCTGACGAGGGTCAACAGACTGAAACGCGTTCGTGGTTGGCTTTTCTTGATTTATCAAGAAAATGGGTTCGCCAAATATCAGGGAACAGATTAAATTCACGTTTAGTTGATTTCTGTCCCACTAGATAGCGCTCTGCCATGAAGCTCATGTGCTCGTGGTCAGGATAGGCCTTTTTTATTTTAATACCAACACCTGACCTTTTTTATTTTTTTTTTCATATATATTTTCTTAACTCATATTGTTTATTCTTCACACTCAATGGTGATTGTGCCTATAGGCTATATAAAAGTGTGAATATATACACAGAAGTGTATCCCAAGAGAGACCGCCAAAACATGGGTAACCCAGTTACTCCAATGTGGTCTGTTATCAGAGGTTCTGCCATGTCAGGCCAAGGAACCTTGTAACCCAGTTTCTAATGAGAGACCACCTCCAGAAAAGACCAGGTTTGTGCATTTTTGAGGCTATGCTCTCTCATGAGAGACTACTGTACCCTGATCATCTAACGACCACGACGTTATTTCTCTTTTTTTTCTTCTTTCTTATCTCCACTCAATCATATCAGGGTATCGAGCTTGTAGAGCTTATTTATGTTGTCTGCTGGGGATGAGTAGAGCTCATCAATGGATAAGTCAATACAGTCAATAATGTGTTTTGGGGTTGTAGGTTGACACTTAGTACATAGTCGAAAACCTTGCAACCATTCTGGAAAGTCATTGTTCGTTAGATGACTCAAGTCTGGAAACGTTATTTGTAAGTTTCCTAAGTAACAGACGATTGAAACAGTGTAGGAATTCGATCGATAATCGTCCAATTGGAGTGAAGAACCGGGCGGGCTTCCTGGTGACAGAGTTATTGGGGAAGTGGCCGCCCTTACAAGGAAACCTCTAATTATATCTCTACCATTAGTCAGGTCAATGGTTGAAAACTGCCGCTGCCATTTAAGTTCTATTCAAGGGATTGGTGGTTGGTCCATTGTGACGGGGGGCATCGATGCTTTTTATGGGGGAACACAGCAATTAAACCTCCTCACCTTGATGAGTGTAAACTATCACAGGATAGAAGGGTTAATCTCAAATCTATTAGATATTCTTTAAAAAAAACCTATTTCGACATTTTACAACGCATGCTTCAATTTTGATAAGATTTGAAGGAAGATTTACTTGAAAAAATTGTTTGGGAAACAAGTTTCGGAAAGTTAGGTTGTAGCCTACGCTTGGCCGTTCAACGGAAGGAATTTGGATCAAATGTCAGAACTACTTTCAAAATATTGTAGCAAATTATTTTATTTACAGAGTATCTTTTTGTTATTTATATTTTGTTACTCTGTAAACTTCTCTCTTTGTTTATCTAGTATTTTATCAAATATAGTTTGTTCTTACCTTAAATAAATTGCTGCGTCATCCTGAAGTTTGTCTTTCCTCATTTTTCACGTGGCAATATAAGAGGAATTCCGATTGACGCTCTGTGAGATTACTTGACGATTTGTAGGAAAAATAAAAGTAATAAATATATCTGAATAAAGGGCTTAAAAAATCAATAAATTAACAGATTAAAATCAACGCTAATGTATTAAGTTTACTAAATTTTTCAGAACTTCAAAAAAGTTTGAGATAGTAAACGTTATTGTTTGAGAGACCTGAAATTTCTATATAGTCTTAATAAAAAATACTCAATCGGAAATGAATCAAATGTTCACTCCCTTAAAAAAAATCGACATAAGAATTTTCTCTGCTAACCAGCCTTCAATAGGTCAAATACTCCTAAACCCCATTAACAGATTCAACGCCAAAAAACATGCCGACCAACAATCTTATACCATTTGCTCTCTAAGCTGCCACGTCTTTAACGTATCTTATGTAGAGAGGTGAAACGGTCGTTTTGTTTCCAATAGAATCATTGAACACGACAGAAATTTGAAGAATAAAAGTTTTAATTCGGTGATGTATCAACACACCTCTCAAACAGGTCACTCTTTCAACCTCTTTGACTTGATGTGACATTTTTTCTTTTAAAAAAGGCACTTCGGTCAGTTACATTTTTATTTTCTCAACGTTTCAACAAAAATATTTTGTCAGAAGAAATAAAAATTGACAAGCCGTTAAACATTATTCTTATGATTTTTAACGCCAAATGCTTTATTTCTCCTGATGAAGACAAAATATTTTTGTTAAAACGTTGAGAAAAGTTTAACTGGCCGAAGTGTCTGTTTATTTATGAAAGCCGGCCAGGCGACCTCTATCTTCAATATGATATGACATTATCATAACATCAAATATAAAAGATTATTGCTAAAGTGACTTACATACCATTGACATATTGAACTTCCTTCTCAGCACCAATCTGTCAATAAAACATAATCCAACTCTTTACCTTCCCCGGATTCATCTCCTCCAGATTGTATTTACCCCATAGCCCTCTTTGTTTCATTGTAGTTAGGTTTATTGATTTCATTGTTAGAATTCTGTTTATTCATGGACAAAACTTAAGGAATTTATACCTCTCAGCATGCATATCGGTATTCAGACAATAACTCTGAAAGATATTACAGTGACCTTTATTGAAGACACGAGATACAAGTATGAACAAAATTGCCTCTGTCTCCTTCAAAAATCAGACGACTGGACATCAAAGACTTTACACTTCCTTAAGTTTTGTCCATGAGTGTATTTATTTAATTGTTTGCTTTTTTTTTTATTTTGTTTGTTTGGTGTTTTTTATTTGTATTTTTGAGGGGTTTTAGATTTCAGTTGTATGGTAATTCTGAAATATATTTGATATACAGTGACCTTTATTGAAGACACGAGATAACCAAGTCTGAACAACCTCTGTCTCCTTCAAAAAACAGACGGAAGGACATCAAAGACTTTACAGTTCCTTAAGTTTTGTCCAAGAGTCTATTTATTTAATTGTTTGCTTTTATTTTGTTTGTTTTATGTGTTTGCTTTGTATTTTAGCAATACTTTAGTTGTATGGTATTTGGGTGTGTATACTTGTTTTATTCTGTCGTCTTTTATATTTTCGTTTGAATATGCAGATGTATTATAGTTTTATATTAAAATGTTTTATAAAAGGTTCATGTATATATTTTTTATTTGTATTTTAATTTTTAAAATATATCTGTACTTAGAGGAACCTCTCACTTTAATTGTGGATCAGAACGATGCATTATGACCCTAGTACTGGGGTCGGTGAAATTTTGAGTTGGAAGAGTCAAAAATTACAATTTACAAAATTTCAAAGCTTTTAAAGAGCCACAACATTTTTTTCTCGTCAACAATAAATAGTACTCATATAAATGAAGTTTTTATTTATGCGAGTACTACACGCAGCTTCACATCCAAAGAGCCGCATGCGGCTCGCCAGCCCCAGGTGGCCTAAAGAGGTTGAACCAGTGCCGCTTGTGGCATCCACTCTTCTTTGGAAGGAGGGAGCTCCTTCACAAGGCAGTTAGTTCGTAAATGTGCTCCCAGATTTATTCACGGAGATATAGAACAAACTGGCGCCTCAGGGCTTAGACGATAGTGATCTTCTCAGCTTTCTTCTGATAGGTCGATATTTTGTGGTAAGCTTCCTTGTCTTTTTATCTGTTATAGATCCATGCTTTTGGTGCATCGAGCTCAAGACAGAGATGGCTGGTGTCGTGTTTGGGATGTAATACGTACAGTGGGCCACAACGTTCGATCGCGAATAAAATGATCTCGAAATCCTGGTTGCGTCATCTCAGAGGTCGACCATCCAGGACCTGTCTGTAAAAACTCTCCCGCTCTGCCTTTCCCAGTTTATGCTCCTTTGTGTTTGTATTCCACCGTAACAGTAGTCAATTATGGGGAGCATTTTAGACATAGCATTTAGTTCAAATTTATTCTAGGATTACTAAAGATGTTTTCCTGATACTTTGATTTTTTCGACGATGGCAGAATTCTCTCTTGGCACAGCACCTTTCTATCCAGGGCTGAAGGCGAACCTGTTTGAGGCAGTGGAACCTATCTCCTCTTCAGCCCTATTCTGACCTCCCGTGCAATAATTTGTATCGTCACAAATCAATGGAAACACATTTCCATGTCGCCTTAGGGTTTCTTGAATTTGACTTCGTTTTATAAAAATATTTACACAAAAATATATCAGATTTCATTTGTGTATTTTATATGGGTAACACAGAGCTATATGTTCATCGTCTCCTTGGATTTCCAATAACAACCTCCACAAGAGATAGAAAAAATCCCCATATTAGTATATTCCAACTTACTTCCAATTTTATAATAAACGCCGGAGAATGTCGAATCGGTAGAAACTGCGCGGTTTCTCTGCCCGACTGAACGAGAAAATTTCCAGTTTTTGCTTCCTGTACTGTTATCACGCCCACAATATGTCCCGCAGAACAAGCCTAGACTCCTCATACAAATATATGTTAATTATTTGGTAAGGTATTTATTATATTGAAGAGTTTTCTCGTTCAAATTTTTTTAGTTTCCTTTTAAAATTATTAAATTTCTATTGATAGAATATACTAGTGTCTAAGGATTTTGTGTAAGACCCAGGTTCGTTGCGGTCATCACTAACAAAGGCTAATTAGAAGAAATGGCCCGGACACATCTCAATCAAGGCCCTAGCTCGAAGGGCTTCGGAAGCCCAACCCATGGATTACTTTTATGGTCGACATCATTTCTAGTGTTTTCAACTCCTAAAAACTGGACCAGGAAATAAAGGCGATGAGCCGCTGTCATCGGTGCGCATGCGCGAATTACTAGGTCATCTGTGGCGGGAGACCGGTTCCCAGTCGCCGTCTGCCTGCGGTTGGATACAACGGTAGCACCGGGCTGTGTTCTGGGGAGATGTTGGATACAACGGTAGCACCAGGCTGTGTTCTGGGGAGATGTTGGATACAACGGTAGCACCGGGCTGTGTTCTGGGGAGATGTTGGATACAACGGTAGCACCAGGCTGTGTTCTGGGGAGATGTTGGATACAACGGGCTGTGTTCTGGGGAGTTGTTGGATACAATGGGCTGTGTTCTGGGGAGATATTGGATACAACGGTAGCACCGGGCTGTGTTCTGGGGAGATGTTGGATACAACGGTAGCACCGGGCTGTGTTCTGGGGAGATGTTGGATACAACGGTAGCACCGGGCTGTGTTCTGGGGAGATGTTGGATACAACGGTAGCCCCGGGCTGTGTTCTGGGGAGATGTTGGATACAACGGTAGCACCGGGCTGTGTTCTGGAGAGATGTTGGATACAACGGTAGCACCGGGCTGTGTTCTGGGGAGATGTTGGATACAACGGTAGCACCGGGCTGTGTTCTGGGGAGATGGTGGATACAACGGGCTGTGTTCTGGGGAGATATTGGATACAACGGTAGCACCGGGCTGTGTTCTGGGGAGATATTGGATACAACGGTAGCACCGGGCTGTGTTCTGGGGAGATGTTGGATACAACGGGCTGTGTTCTGGGGAGATGCTGGATACAACGGTAGCACCGAGCTGTGTTCTGTGGTTAAAATGTAATGGCTCTGTGCCGTTAAAAATGATAATCATCCATTTTATTTAATCTCTGCTATCATATTTTAGCCGGAAATCATTTCAGTGTAGCTGCGCCTTTCAAAAGGCTTCTAACATGGCACTGCAAGTGTATAACACTAAGAACGACTACTCGAATATATATATATTGTTTTCTACATTAGTGATATGTTTAAATTCGGCTCTCATAGAACATGTAGACAATTTCAAGAAAAAAAAAAAGAAAGAAATAAACTCTCTACTTGGATCCTCCCACTCTGGGTGTTGATGTCGGCGCCCTTCCAGGTCACTCGGGCCGTTTTGACCTATTTGTCCCCTTTGTACGTAGAGAGAGAAGTGTGTATTCCCTAATTTACATATAAATGTGGGAGTTCTCATCTACACAACGGCTTCAAATTTAAATTAAATAGAGTGCCATCTATATATGAAATTTAACTATTTATCGTGGATTTTTCTTTTTCTAAATAAAATTACTTTCTATTGCCCTTACTGCGATGAAAAATATCGGAAGCTCATCAGTGGCGAACCAGGGCTTCCCATCGTAGTAAGGTCAGTATAAAGTTGCTTCATTCATAAATATTGCGTTAAATAGCTCCAATTTTCCTTCCAACATCGTCATTAAGGTATTTCTGATTGCGCCTCAGATTCTACCAGGAAATTGGAAGGTAAATAGAGTAAAATAAATAGTAGGTTAGGAAGAAGATTTTGTTTTTATATATAAAAATAATAAAATTCAATTCTGAAATATATATATATTTATATTATTTTTAATTTTTAAAAACTAACTTACACACATGTGTGTGTGTAAAAAAATATATTTAAAAATAAGATAATAAAAAAAAGCAACTTTTGACCACGCTCAAATGAGCTTTTTAGATGGCAGAGCGCCATCTAGTGGAACTGAAATCAACTAAACAAGAACAAGAGAGATTTGTTCTGCGGTGTAGGAGTATGGAGTATTTATTACAGTTGTAAATATTTCCACAATTTAACAGGAATAATTTGAACGAAATATTTTTGGGCTTCTATAAAGTGTATATTTTTTGAAATATAAAAATTGAATTTCAAAACAATTTATGAATAAATAGTTTTTTTTTTGTAATATAGAATGTAAAAAAAAAAGACCTTAATAGAATTGAAAGAGATGTCTATTACTAATTTTCCAGAAATAAAGAAAAATGAACCTTTATTGAGGATGGGCCTTAAATAGGGTCTAATGGGAATGTTTCTGCGGCAAATCACTGACCCGAATCTACACGGACGTGAAGAAACGGCGTCTTCAGTGTGTACGGGGAAACACTCTCAAACTGGATCCTTGCTGACTTTTATTTAATTTATCAAACAACTAGGCGCGATATCTGCGCCTATTACAGAGGAAACAAACAAACAACAAACAAATTAGAATTTAGAATTGAATATTTACAAATTCACATGTATTAATCGACAGAGTTCATCAAATATATATAGACAAAGTGACTGATGTAATAGAGTTAAATGATTTAGATCAGAGAACAATCGATGTCTCACTTCTGTAAAGTTCGGACAGTCATAGATAAAGTGGTTTGTTCAGTTTATCCGCAGAAACAATTCTTCAAGAGCGGACTTGAGGTAGTATTCAAGGAAGCTTAGCAAACTAAAAGTTTACCAAACTTATCATCAAGAATTTAATCCACAAACCTTAACTCTCACTCCTCGGCATGTCCAGTCGAAATTTAGCTTAAGGCCAAAATTTCCTGATGAAGTTTGGCACATATTTTGCATCCAGAAAATCTTCAACTTCAAACCCAAAGCTAACTTATCGCCACTGAGGTCATATCATATCAATGTCATCACTTGCAGTTCATCTCCCATTCTTGTTATTGTCGATTGTATATGTCAGTTGTTTATGAGCACGATTGGCTCAGAGGTTTCAAAATGTCGGCCTGGTTCAAACATAGCGTTATGTAGCTCAAGAAGGAGACAGCTCGCAAAATTTAAGACAGATCCCTCAAATTTACAATTGAACTTTGCTAGTGGCATGCACAAATCAATAATCCTCATCATTTATGGCGAATTACATAAAAAAAAAAAACATATAGCTCTACTTATTCCGATATAAATTACATCTCACAGTTGATCAAACAATCCCTGACTGGTCAAACACTCAGCGCTAATCCTTCTAAATTTCAGTTTGAAAATGGTCGTTATATAAAATATGATCCATCAGTGAACAGAAGATGCAGGGACCAGTACATCTATCAATGGCGAACAGAGGCAATTACCAGATGGCTAATTCACTCTTTTTCTCTCTGTAACTGATGACAAACAATTCTTACATACATTGCCTGAGATCCTAATTCACTCTTGTGTTGTTCATTCTACACTTTCATGGTCTACTTTTGTAAGTTGAATCACTGACTTGGCGACACTATCACAACATACATGTATGAATACAGAAACAATATCTGCATACACAATCACAAAACTTATATTTGAATAGTTTCACTAATCACGATCTCATTATTCAAATCACTGTGGTTTCCAGCGACAAGAACAGCTATAAGACAATCTGGTAGATTCTACTGAGTCTTGATGATAGAGGGTGCCTGGCCGACATTCATTGTTCTTGAAATAACAGACACTACGACCAGTAGCATTTTTATACCGAAGTGTTTGTTATTTGAAGAACTACTGGGTCTATTCCCTATAGGACCTTTAACACTCGTCCAGTCACTGTAGAAACTTGTCTTAGATCCACAGCAATCCTCGGTGTCTGACCTAGGAGGTCTAGACCAGCTCTCAATGACAACGAGTTTCAAAATGATAAATAACTGATGGGTGAAAACTTCGTTAAGATGGGAAACACTTGCTAGAAGATATGTCTATATATTACACAAAATAAGAATATAAACAGTAGCAATGCGTTTCTTTATTCGTGAAAACTGCAACCTTTCGAATCTTTATAATCCTTCTACAGACATAACTATAAGTTGAGAGAATGAGGATATATTATACATTTTTATGGGAAAATATTGTGGTTGGCTTTTCCTGATTTAAAAAAAGGGCTAGCCAAATATCATGGAACAAACCCCAAATCAACGTTTAGTTAATTTTTATTCCACTAGATGGCGCTATGCCATCTAAAAATGTTCATGTGAGCTGTCAGGATATGTCTTTTTTGTTTGTAATATATTTATATGGCGTCTAGCTTTGATGTATATTTTGACGGGAGAGGCGACCTTTGTAGATCAATATCCTCCCGGAAAAATTTCCAACTATATATTTACATATTTAAAATAAAGAAAGCATATCCTGACCAGGAGCACATGTGCTTTACAGAAGGCAGAGCGCCATCTGGGGGAACAAAAATCAACTAAACATTGATTTAGCCTGTTCCCTGATATTTGGCCAACCCAATTTCTTGATACAATTTGATTTTAGATTAATTCAAGATTGATTTATCAAGAAATTGGGTTGGCCAAATATCAAGGAACAGGCTAAATCAATGTTTAGCTGATTTCTGTTCCACCAGATGGCGCTCTGCCTTCTGTAAAGCACATGGGCTCCTGGTCAGGATATGCTTTCTTTATTTTTAATATCAACACCTGACCCACTTATTTTTTTCTATTGTTTTTTCATATTTACATATATGAGCGTACCAGAAGAAGCTCTTATTCCTTTAAAAATGAATTAAAACAATTTGGGAACATGAATACCTGAATACCATTCTCCAACACCTTATGTTATACGAGTATAGCGATTGATAAGATATGTAAATATTATTTTTTTTTATTAGAATATAATTATTATAAAATATATTATCTCTACAGATCTCACTGTGATAATAGAATATATTCGATGAGAGGGCTTGGCTCATCAGTAATGAATCTTCTCAGCGGTTTCTCTAAATTATTCTTTACCGTTCTTCTATTGTATTGGATTGTTTTTCTTATATACCCTGTATTTACTATAGAAGGCAGCTTAGGGTTGTTAAGGAAACCTATGGACATAAGCGCATAGGTCTGTAGAGGTACACATATACATAATTATAAGTAAATGTATCGAGTAATTATCTTCCGTTAATATTACTTCATATTATAAAGTTAATATTGGCAAAATATAATTATAAATTAATTGCAATCCATCGATAAATATATGTAATTAATTTTGGCAATAGGTTTCTTAGAATATATTCTCCCTACAGACCTTACTGCAGAGAAGAGAATCAGGAGATTAATTTGGCCAAACCGCAGAGAGGGTTCACCCCTGATGAACCAAGTCTTATAAAAAATAACATTGTAGTAAAGATATTTGATAATAATGATCACAAGAAACATATCCCCAAAAGAATAATTACATATTATATTTGTATTAAAATTAAAAAAGGTATATCCTTACCACAGTCACATGAGTCACACCACGCTGACAAGGGCCAGCAGCCAGAAAGCGTTCGTGGTTGACCTTTCTTGATTTGTCAAAAATTGGGTTGGCCAAATATCAGGGAACAGGTTAAATCAACGTTTAGTTGATTTCTGTTCAACTCGATGGCGCTCTGCCATCTAAAGAGCTCATGTGCTTGTGGTCGGGATATGCCTTTTTTGATTTTAATATCGACACCTAACATTTTATTATATTTTTATTACTTTATTTTTGAATTATTTTTCACATATGTGTGTGTGCGCGCTAGAGTATTAACCTGTCTAACAAACAGGTACAGCCAGTTCTATATAATTGTCATTAAAGTCGACCTTAAGCTAAATTATATCCAACACTAACGACGGAAAAATTCAACACTAAATACACCTAGAAGTATTACATGGAAGTTTGCCGGGAGGAAATATGCTCTATAACAAAAAAAAATCGACGCACCAAGAAGCAGTTGTCCGATTTATATGAAAATACGTATACAAAGAGGTTCCGACCAAACATGCAAATGATTGAAATTTGGTGGCCGATTTATGCAAAGCAAGAGCTCCAGCGCATCTGAACTGCGCATCCAGCACGAGCATTCTAGACTCAATATTCAGCGCTGCACAAACTGATTTTCAGAATTTCCGTTTAATATTTTAGCAGTACGCCTATTTCTACTGTATCAATGCCTCGCCGAAAGATTCGTGCTCATTACGAACATATGTCAGAGTTTGAAACTGGTCGTGCCATTGGATTGAAAGAGGCTGGTTGGTCTAATCGACTAATCGCGCGACATCTGTGTCGAAGTAATGCGGCTATTAGGCGATGTTGGCAAAAGTGGGTCAACAACGGAAGTATGCAACGTCAGGACGGCAGCGGTCGACCAAGGGCAACAACAGAACGGGAGGACAGGGCAATTGTCAGAACGGCTGTCGCAGCACCGGAATCCACGTTAACTACCATCCAACGTGTGACCGGCACACAAGTGTCCAAAATGACCATCAACAGGCGACTGAGAGAGCGGAATCTAAGAGCTCGCCGGCCGTTACGATGCCTACACCTCACACCGTGCAACGACAAGTCCGACTATAGTGGTGTCGGAGCGATCAACTTGGAACTGCGCTGACTGGGGACATATAGTCTTTAGTGACGAGTCCCGTCTCTTACTGTGTCCTGACGACCGTCACAAACGTGTCTGGAGACGTCCTGGGCAGACTGTGGATCCTGGCCTTACTGTCGAACACCACACAGGTCCACAACAGGGCGTTATGGTCTGGGGTACCATTTCATTTGATAGCAGGACCCCATTGGTAGTCATTCCTGGCACCCTGACAGCACAACGGTACGTAGATGACATTCTACGGCCTGTTTTGTTGCCGTTCCTCTCACATCACCCCGGGCTTACTTTTCAACAGGATAATGCCCGGCCACACACGGCACGTGTTACTATGGATTGTCTCCAATCTTGCCGAACTCTTCCGTGGCCAGCAAGGTCGACTGATCTCTCGCCCATAGAGCACATCTGGGACGTGATGGGAAGGCGATTGCAACCATCCCGGAATGTTGACTATTTACCCCGACAGTTGGAGACAATTTGGCAAGAAATCCCGCAGCACACCATCCGGAATCTTTATCAGTCCATGACACGCCGGGTGGCAGCCTGCATCCAGGCCAGTGGGGGTCCAACGACATATTGACATTCTCAATTTGTGACAATCAAAATCTGAAATAAAACAATTAATTGTTCTGAAATTTTAATCGTTTTCCCCCCTATACATGCTCTTTAAATACGCCAATTTTTGTCCTAATCTGACAACTCCTTCTTGGTGCGTCGATTTTTTTTGTTATACAGTATAGATCTATCAAAGCATAGGGCGCCTCTCCCGTCAAAATAAACGTCAAAACTAGACGCCTTCTATTCTCGTCAAAACTAGACGCCATTGTCGACCTAATAAAATAGAGCTATTCTCACATAGCGCTAAAATGTTCCGTTACCGAATAAGATCGAGATTTCTATAATACAAAAAATAAATGACCACAAAATAGAAAACATTAATTTTAGAGATAACTTTGAAATAAACTTGTTTTAAAAGTACACAGAGATAGAAGGAAAACAAATAAAATATATTTTTATATAGCAAAAATAATAGAAAATCTATCTAGAATGGATCCCGCGATTTTACAGAATTTTGATGGGTATACAAAGAGAGAAAGCAAAGTATTGTTTGGAAGACAAACACTATATTCATGTTTAGAGAACAAGCGGATAGTATTTTAGAAAATTTATCTTTCATCAAAATATTCTCAATTCGGCAAATCGATGTTAGGATATAGGTTTATACTTGATTCCGTTCAAATCAAGACAAATATTAACATATATTTATTAATGGCACAATGACATATATCTGTTAACCTATTTGCATATAAGTAGAAAATTAAACATAACATACCAAATAGAGGTAGCGAGCCTAATAAAATAATTCTAAACCAAACGATTATAATGTTACTGAGTCTAATTATATATAATTCTGACTGAATTAATAAGTAATCTAAGGTTTGATTTCTTTTTACAATTCTTTATTTCTCGAGTTTTCGGGTTAACATGCTACAGTACTTGTAGGTCTCTGTGTTGAAGGGCAGGTTAACTTGAAAACTCTAGAAATTAAAGAATTGCAAAAGAAACCAAACACTAGATTTCTCAGTGATTTAACCAAAATGTAAAATCAGGAAAGAATATCTTTGATATGTAATTATTTTGTAAAACAACATATTTGAAAATTATCCCGCACGTGTTTCTTTTAAACGAAGAATTGAAATTTATTTTTAAGGAGAAATAACGATTATTTCCAACCTTAGGGATAAATTATGAAAGGATGAATTGTGAAGATTAATGATAAACGGAAAAATAAAAGCGTCCAGGGATGGGAATCGAACCCAGAGTGTTCCGCTTACCGGGCAGATGCCATGTCCACTAGACTACCCTGGACATATTTTTCCGTTCGTAAATATTATATGAGGTAATTTATAATACAATATAATGCGGCTTATGCGGGATAAATTTCAAATGTCGTTTTACAATCATAAGCCGAATTATATTGTATTATAAATTATTTAATTATTTTTTTTTGAAGGAATTAAAAGATTTTACAACACAATCTGTACAGAAGTTGTTGATTGGATTCCAACAGATGGCTATGATTGGTGTCTGTTGACTTTCTTACCTCAATTCCTGTCGTCTGGTCAGATGGAATTTGCGGCAGACGAAATATTTATTCGAATAATTTAAAATATTTATGGAGATGAGTTACTTTGGTGTGTGTGTGTTAGATATGACCATTACAAAGAAGAAGAAAAAAACACACATACAAATACAAATAATAAATAAAAATTTCAATCTATATCATAATTCCTAAAATGAATCAAATTAGAGTAAATAAGCAAATACACACTAATCAAATAAGAATTTATTCTAACTAAAAACAATATGTAAAAATACCACAATATATAGATTTGTAATAGTTTGGCATCAGGTGGCGTTTTATTCGTTTATTTATGTTCTCCTGTTGAAGGGCAGAGATACCTGTAAGCTTGAGACTGTTTTAATAAAATAAAAAACGTAACCTATCTCCAGAAACCTTTTTAATTATTTATGTCTAGGAGATTAAATCAATTGTCGTGTCCAATGAAGAGCCACAGATGTCTTCATACATCTTTATTACAGCAATGTCCACATCTTGTTCTTCAAATAAAAGACACTTCGGTCAGTAAATATTTTTTATTGTCTTGACGTTTCAAGAAAAATCTTTTGTCCTCGTCAGGAGCGAACAAAAATTAAAACATTTGGCAAGCGTTAAAGTATTATTTTTAATTATCTCACATATATAGAAGGTAGAAATAAACAATCAATCTCTTGGGTATGTAAAACTGCTGCTCTGGGTCCATGTCAATTTAATCCAAGGCTGTGATCGTTGCTTTTTGAGAGAATTATCTGTAACACATCCTCGTGGCTTGGGCCGACAGTGTACCGGAGCCTGACACCGGTCAAGTGGCTCCAGCGAAGGTACCGTACAGGAAAACTATATTTCACCGTCAATTGGATTATAATTAGGAAATATCTTAAAGCCCAACACGGGCGCTTTGAAAAAATATATTTGAGTTTTAAATTCGTAGAATTTGTTGTTTTAGTGTGGTGGTTTCTAGCGGCTTTGAAACAAAATGAAGTTGACTATCTGACAAACCAATAATTGTATTGATACAAGGTTGTCCAAAAAGTTCGTAAACATTTGCAAAAAATTGAAATACCAATATTATTCGCCGTTTTGTATAATGTCTTTGTATTATGTATTGTTATTATGTATTCGCCGTAATAATATTATTCGCCAAGAATAATAAAAGCAAATTTTTAATAAAAACACGAACTTTTGGGACAACCTTGCATAACGTGTCCACTAGTGTGACTTCACCTTGTGTGCATTAGTCTACTAGAGAAAACGGTGCACCCGAAACTAATTCTCTGTTTATAACAAATGAAGACATTAAGACGCGATTGATTCTTTTCACAAATAAATCGAACTTCTACTGTCCTTATTGCGATGAAAAAATATTGGGAGGGCCTGGCTTATAAGTGGTGAAGCCAGCGGTTTCCCCAATTTAATCCACCAGACCGTTTCATTAGAGCTCTAATACTGTATTGGATCATTCTGCTTTTATATGCTACACTGAAGGTACAGTAGAAGTTTGATTTATTTGTGAAAAGAAACATTCACGTCTTAATGTCTTCATTTGTTATATATAGATGGAGCGTTATTGCTTTGTACTAATTCTGTTTAAATGATAAATCCTACTAGCACATAATCAAACAAATCTTCCTTTCTTTTTATTTTTTGATGGAATTTTTAAATAGAAGCGGGGGAAAATATATTTTTCAATTACTTGACAACCTGTCCTGAATCAGATATTTCCTTAAAATGATCTGTCAACCGTCCACAATATTATATTTAATTATCTCACATATATATATGAGTAGAAGGTAGAAATAAGCAATAAAATATATATATGACACCAGACGACGTGCTGCAGGCGATGCCAGGCGGCCACCTGCCCCCCACCAGGGCTGGCGTCAAGGCTGCCCCGCCCCCTGCCGTCAATCCGCTGCAGTTCGTGCGGTTCACTCGCAGTCCGCTCTGCCAGAAGGTGAGTTCTCCGCCGCCGCTCACTTCGTCCGTCAGTGGTACATCACACTTGGGGCAAACTGGGGCTTTGGGGAAACTGTAGGTGTGAGTACTGTTCTTTGTTTTCTATCTGATAGATACAGTTTTGTTTTGTAGGGATTGTTTTCTATCTGATAGATTGTGTTTGGTTTCATAGGGATTGGTTTCTATCTGATAGATTGTGTTTGGTTTCATAGGGATTGTTTTCTATCTGATAGATACAGTTTGGTTTTGTAGGGATTGGTTTCTGTCTGATAGAAACAGTTTGGTTTTGTAGGGATTGTTTTCTATCTGATAGATTCTGTTTGGATTTGTAGGGATTGGTTTCTATCTGATAGATACAGTTTGGTTTTGTAGGGATTGTTTTCTATCTGATAGATACAGTTTGGTTTTGTAGGGATTGGTTTCTATCTGATAGATACAGTTTGGTTTTGTAGGGATTGTTTTCTATCTGATAGATACAGTTTGGTTTTGTAGGGATTGTTTTCTATCTGATAGATACCGCTTGGTTTTGTAGGGATTGTTTTATATCTGATAGATACAGTTTGGTTTTGTAGGGATTGTTTTCTATCTGATAGATTCTGTTTGGTTTTGTAGGGATTGTTTTCTATCTGATAGATTGTGTTTGGTTTTGTAGGGATTGTTTTCTATCTGATAGATACTGTTTGGTTTTGTAGGGATTGGTTTCTATCTGATAGATACAGTTTGGTTTTGTAGGGATTGTTTTCTATCTGATAGATACAGTTTGGTTTTGTAGGGATTGTTTTCTATCTGATAGATTGTGTTTGGTTTTGTAGGGATTGTTTTCTATCTGATAGATACTGTTTGGTTTTGTAGGGATTGGTTTCTATCTGATAGATACAGTTTGGTTTTGTAGGGATTGTTTTCTATCTGATAGATACTGTTTGGTTTTGTAGGTATTGATTGAAGTATTGTCCAGGGTATTGTAAAGAAGCATTGATTGAAGTATTGTCCAGGGTATTGTAAAGAAGCATTGATTGAAGTATTGTCCAGGGTATTGAAGAGAAGCATTGATTGAAGTATTGTCCAAGGTATTGTGGAGAAGCATTGATTGAAGTATTGTCCAAGGTATTGAAGAGAAGCATTGATTCAAGTATTGTCCAAGGTATTGTAGAGAAGCATTGATTGAAGTATTGTCCAAGGTATTGTAGAGAAGCATTGATTGAAGTATTGTCCAAGGTATTGAAGAGAAGTATTGATTGAAGTATTGTCCAAGGTATTGTAGAGAAGCATTGATTGAAGTATTGTCCAAGGTATTGTAAAGAAGCTTTGATTGAAGTATTGTCCAAGGTATTGAAGAGAAGCATTGATTGAAGTATTGTCCAAGGTATTGTAGAGAAGCATTGATTGAAGTATTGTCCAAGGTATTGTAGAGAAGCATTGATTGAAGTATTGTCCAAGGTATTGTAGAGAAGCATTGATTGAAGTATTGTCCAGGGTATTGAAGAGAAGCATTGATTGAAGTATTGTCCAAGGTATTGTAGAGAAGCATTGATTGAAGTATTGTCCAAGGTATTGTAAAGAAGCTTTGATTGAAGTATTGTCCAAGGTATTGAAGAGAAGCATTGATTGAAGTATTGTCCAAGGTATTGTAGAGAAGCATTGATTGAAGTATTGTCCAAGGTATTGTAGACAAGCATTGATTGAAGTATTGTCCAAGGTATTGAAGAGAATAATTGATTGAAGTATTGTCCAGGGTATTGAAGAGAAGCATTGATTGAAGTATTGTCCAGGGTATTGAAGAGAAGCATTGATTGAAGTATTGTCCAAGGTATTGAAGAGAAGCATTGATTGAAGTATTGTCCAAGGTATTGAAGAGAAGCATTGATTGAAGTATTGTCCAAGGTATTGAAGAGAATAATTGATTGAAGTATTGTCCAAGGTATTGTAGACAAGCATTGATTGAAGTATTGTCCAAGGTATTGAAGAGAATAATTGATTGAAGTATTGTCCAAGGTATTGTAAAGAAGCTTTGATTGAAGTATTGTCCAAGGTATTGAAGAGAAGAATTGATTGAAGTATTGTCCAAGGTATTGAAGAGAAGCATTGATTGACGTTTTGTCCAAGGTTTTTTCGAAAACTTTGAGATTGTTGAGGCGTAGAGATGATGCTACTCTGATGACACCTATTCACCCCGCCAATTCTTGCGATCCCTCCTTCACCCTGGTTGACCCTCTGAGCCACAAAATATTTATTTTTATAAGCCAACGCTAAATACGTTTAAATCCAAACACTCGGCTGATTCTCTCTTTTATTCTATTTTAAGACAAGGCGAGCTGTGAGAGGCTCTTCGTAATTTAGCGTTAGGCTGTCGAAGAACCTCCTATTTTATAACCCGCCCTGTTATATGGCGAGATAACAGAAATGTATTAACGGGGTGTGCTGATTCCAAGTTAGAGGGTTAGTTGTTCTCATTCACTAGGCGAATTATTATGGCCTACCCGACTTGAAAGCAGTAGTGTAAGCGAAGGGGTTGGACCCAATAAATAACGTTTTAAGGACGATAACACACATTGTGAGAATGAATGGTTTTTTTTTCCGAAGTGTGTATTCTTGAAGCTGATGCAGTTAGCGAAGTATTCGCATATCTTAACTAGAATGAGAGTAGCATTGGAGAAGATTATCATGGCTACTGCGCAAAATCGTGAAGCGTTATTAACTGGAGTGTTTAGCTGAGGCCCAGGCAGACGTAGTTCAACAGACGAGCTTGTTACGGTCGATATAAATGTAGACTTGCTCACACCTGGGCCGTGACGAGCTCCCAGTAAATCAGCCGGCAGGTGGGCTGCTGCTGCCACTGCTTATCTTTTCTTATCTCACTGCGGCGGCCATGGTAGGTTGTCCCTACATCGGTAGCTGCTCTTTCAGCTCTCTATATTGGCCATGGTAGCTGCTCTTTTGGCTCTCTACATTGGCCATAGTAGTTGCTTTTTCAGCTATTTACATTGGTCACGGTAGCTCTTTTTTGAGATCTCTATTTCGGCCATGGTAGCTGCTCTTTCAGCTCTCTATATCGGCCATGGTAGTTTCTCTTTCGGCTCACTACATTGGCCATTGTAGTTTCCGTTTCGGCTCTCTACACCGGTCATAGTAGTGGCGTTTTCGGCCCCTAAGTTTTCCATAGTAGTTTCTCTTTTGACCCTCTACACTGTCCATGGTAGTTGCTTTTTCGGCTCCTTACATTGCCTGTGGTAATTTCTTATCGGCTTCCACGTCTGTCTGTAACGCCCATAGTAGGTTGCCTCTCGGCTCCCTTGACTCCACTGGAGCTAAGTTCGACAGGTTTCTCCCTAGAATCAACAAAGATTGGACATAATCATTTTTCGACCCTGTAGGAGTTGTCTCACGTCTTAAAAAATAGATGATTTCCGATTATCTTTTCAACCGACAGACCTTTATCTACACTCGGAAAATCAGATTTTCCTCTAACTTTAATGAATATATTGTGCGTATAATATAAAATGATTAATTTACATAACTGATCATTATGCAAAATTAGGGACCAAGTAAACAAGACCTTTTTCCCATATCTTTCAAACGTATCCATCAAAGGATATTATTTTCAGTAGGACAAATATACAATTACTGTTAAATCGTTTTTCACATTATTAGTTTTTTTGCCGTTTTTCAATGTAGAAACAAACAATCACATATGATATCACGGCCAAGTTGTGTGGAATCCTACCAACGGGGTCCATAAAAACCGAAATACCTCTAGAAGTACTTGGCATTCACAGGGCCCACGTCGGCAGAGTTATCGCCCCATAATTCCACTTTTGGGACAAACCGAGGAGCCCTCAAGTCACCAATCTACTTCCTTTGCCCTCCTCTAAACTGGGCCTCGGCTAGCTCTGGACTCGAACACTGGACCTCGTTATCTTGGACTCCGGACCTTATATTGGACTTTGGCAAGAAATTCGAGCTCTCTTATTCCTCTTTTAAAGTGGAACTCGGATATATATTCCAATACAAACCTACACTTCTGACATGTCTCAGGCAAGAGCTATGGTTTCAGCTGTGTGTACTTGGAGAAAAACAGTATACACACATACACAAAGCTTTATTAAAACTACCAGTCTTATACCGATTCACTACAGGAAGAAATAATAGATGGAGCTCCTTTACTCCAGGCAGCGCAGCACCCAACAACAGCCTCCAGGTCCGGCGCATGTCCAGTGGCCACACGTTCCTTCGTGCATACGTCAAGGTTAGCGTATCACTGAACAGACTAGCGTGGAATCAGTCGCGGTCTAGTCTTCGCTTTCCTCGTCCAAATGGACCACAGCATTCGGCGATTCGAAAAACAGTATAGAGCTAACCGGAATGTCCTCATTGTATGCATCCTATCTTTGGTGGCCATCTGTTCCGCTTTCTCTATCTCTCTTTTAAAACATAACAAACAGACAGAGTTTAACAAGTAAAATATAAAATAAATATTTGAAATTTAGACAATTTCGGGATATACCATGTTGACACTAAATAAATGCCTTACAGTAAGTTTTGTTTGTGTTAATATAAATAATTTTTCATAAGAAAATAAACCTCGAATAATAGCACAGTTATCAATATTCCAGAGAAATGTTGAACATAATTCGAATATTTATCTTATTGGGAATCCCCGCAATGGGTTACTTCCAAACATTTAATTTGACGCTCTGCCTTCAACCGAACCGCCACGAACTTTATCCGACTGTGTGCCGCCACATTATAAATACATTGCTATTTGTATTTATAAGTAAAAATACATGTTGAAAATGTTTTAATCAAATGTTCGATCAGTTTTAAAGTGTTATCTCAGGTCTACTGTTTGAAGCGTCTTGTTTTACTGGCCGAATAGGCCTTTCCCAATAACCAGCAAAGAAGCACATTGCAATTCGTCTTTTAATTTTATGTACCAGAAGAGGCAATTCTCCCTTTAATTGTGTAACAGAACGATGTATTTGTTCCATCACCATAGTAAAATACTTTAAGATGATGATAAAGAATGAGCCACAATACTATTTTGGGCAAATTCAGACAAAAAAGCCAACCTGTATACCATGGTTTCGGTCCAGCCACCCCTGTATTGATAATGACCAAAGCCAATTGTATACGGGTTGTTGGCTTTTTGTTTGAATTTGCCAAAACTGGCGTCGTGGCTCATTATTTATCATCATTAGTGAAGTTTTTTTACTATGGTGATGAACAAGTGCATATATATATATATATATGTCATAATTTGTATAATTAGTGCCCAAGAGATATAACTTATTTTCGTCAAAATAAGTATGTAAATATGTTACGCTTGTGTTAAAATGTAAGTATGTAAATTCATCCATCTATAAAAGCTGTACAAAAAATAAAGGTGGCAGACATCGCGGGTGCGCTGTTCACTTGGCATAACGGTTGCGCCTTTTCATTTGGCGACGACATATATATATTTATCCCTTTAACTGTGCATCAAAACGATGCGCTTGCTCATCACCACAGTAAAAAAACTTTACATGTGATGAGTATATATACAGAAAGAGGTATTGATAGCAAAGTTAAAAGACTAAATGCAATGCTCTTCTTTGCTGGTTATTCACAAAGGCCTATTCAGCCTGTAAAACAAGACATTTCAAACATTAGACCTGAATCAACGCTTTAAAGCTTATTGTACATTTAATAAGGAAACATTTTCAACACGTATTTTCTATCTTTTTTTTTACGTACCTTGCAAGTACCTTCAGATTAAGAATATAGCTTGGTGCTGAAAGATAAACCTGTGCAATCTAAAGAAAGATCAACTAGAATTATAACGGTAATTTTGTCGTGTGGTATTTTACCTGGCTATCTATATATATAGCAATAATTTCTTCCAGTTCCTCCTAATTAAATGATGAAAGGTTAGCACACACATTGAAATATACACCATAAACCCCATGTTTATTCAGTTATAGAGTTCAAAATGACAATCTCAAAATTTCTCTAGGTATTAAAGAATGATCATTTTTAGATAGTTCAAAAGTCGATTCACTAAGTTGAAATGTAGGTTTTCCATTGTGATGCTGCCTCGCTATTTATTTCTTTCCTAACTTAACTCAATATAAATGAAACATTCTAAATATTGTGTTTCGAACTTAATATCGGCATTGTGTGAGATGCAGTTCAAAATAAAACTTTGCAAAATATAAATAAAGTTTTTTGAGTATGGGAGGACGATATGTCGTGTGTTAAAGCCATCTCCTCTACTTTTTTAAAACGAGAGCCGCCTGCCAATAAAAGAAGTTGTTTCATTTTAACAATTCTCTTTATTTACCCTCCATCTCTGACATTCTGCAAGTACCATCCAGAAAGTGGGATAAGTGTTCCAAGAGAGGAAAGTATTCCATCCAGAGAATGTGTCCAATAAGAAGACCATTGGAAGGTAAACAAAGATTTCCCGCGATCCATTTACGTCTTTTATAAAGATCAAATAAGTAGGGCAAGTTGTACAAACAAAGGTGAGTTCTTCTGATGGGGTCAATTGAATGTGACGAAGGATTATTGGGAGAAACGAGTGTCTTCCAAGGTGGAACTGCCCCAACTACATAGCATGTGATCTATATTACCGTGAAGATAGAGGCTGCCTGGCCGGCATTTATATTTCTTGAAAATAAAGATACTTCGGCCATTAAATCTTTTTATTACCTCGACGTTTCGACAAAAATCTTTTGTCCTCGTCAGGAGCAAACAAAAATTAAAACATTTGGCATGGCGTTAAAAATTATTCTATTATAATTATTATTCTATATTATAATAGAATAATTTTTAACGCCATGCCAAATATTTTAATTTTTGTTTGCTCCTGACGAAGAAAAAAGATTTTTGTCGAAACGTCAAGGTAATAAAAAGATTTAATGGTCGAAGTATCTTTATTTTCAAGAAATATGTGAATAGATCTTGTTCAAAAATAACTTTACTAGGTGCCGCTCAAAAATAGTAACCGAGCTTATGATGGGATTCAATCCCGGTTCATGGCTGTCGGGAATGGAGGTTTTACCCACTCGTCAAGCGACTTCTATGCGACAGATGGAAGTGTCCGGTCCACAGTAGATGTCATCTATTCCTCTAACGTGCAGATGCTCTTAAACCAACTTCAATTGCCCGTGAAATATTTTTATAAATAATTTTCCAGTTGTATGTGTTAAGAGAAAGAGATTTTCATTGTAGAAAGTTTCATTATAAATGTAATTCTAGAAATAATCCAAGGAAAATTGATAACAATCTTATGAATATTATTTTAAAAGTGTCCAAGACCAGTTATTGATCGAATTATTCAAAGATTGAATATGTTCTCTCCAATCACATCACCCAAGGGATCAATAATTCTAGTTAGGTAGATCTGACCCTGCTATTGGAGGTCGAAGATGGTTTACACCATTTATCGGAATAATTATCAACTAAACATATATATTCTATAATACTGATCAAAAGATTTTGTTAACAAATAAAGAATAAAGTTAGAATAAAAACATTAAGCCTCCAGGGAAAGTTTCTTTCTTTAGTTTTTTATTTATTTACAAATCTCTCTAGCTTTTTCGGGAAAATCGCCAATTACTCCTTTAGAGGGGATTTTTTGCCCGAAAGCTAGAGATTTATGAATACAAATATTTAAAATAACTCTTCCCTAGAGGCTTAATGTTTTTTTCTTTATTTGTTAACACAAAATCTTTTGATCAGTATTATAGAATATATAAACATGGGGATTAATGTTTAGTTGATAATTATTCCGATAAATGGCGTAAACCATCATCGACATCCAATAGCAGGGTCAGATCTACCTGACTAGAATTATTGATTCCTTGGGTGATGTGCTTGGAGAGAACATATTCAAACTCTGAATAATTCAACCAATAACTGGACTTTTAAACTGTTATGTTGATTAATATGTTTAAATGATATAATTAATGTTTTTATTTTAATATTGATTCAAGGGATTATTTCATCGAGAAGAATAAAGCGTTTCGGGCTGTTGGTCCTCCTCAGCACGGCAAGCTGGGCTGATGTCGACCTAGAGCCACTTCTTTCTTATCTCCACACTGGGTGAAGTAGAATGCCTTTGTCATTAAGACTGGGACTCAGTGGCAGGCCGACTTAGCTCCAAAATAAATGGCCGCCTCTGACATGGGGAACAGACACCATGTGCAGCCGCCCCTAACATGGAGTACAAACGCTGCTCATCCTGTATCCCTGGATTAGGAGCCCTAACAGGGTACTATCAGCCGGGCCAGCTGAACCCAGGTTTTTTAGTGAGCTTGTTACTGCTCCCCCTCCTCCTTTTTCATCCGGGCTTGGGACCGGCAAAGGTGGAGCTAGAGCCTAGAGCCACTGAAGTTACATAGATTGCAGGAAGACATTCAGGTTGTGGAATATCCGCCGTTCTGAATTTAGACGATCTGAGCAGAGATAACCGAGAAATACAGTTAAACCTGTCTATAGCGCCCCCTCTTGGGACTCATCAAAATAGGGGGCTATAGAGAGGGGGTACTATAGACAGATCACTTTTAATGTAAATCGCATCGTACTATGTATTAAAAATCGGGCGCTATAGAGAGGAAGGCGCTATTTAGAGGGGGCGCTATAGACAGGTTTAACTGTATTTTGAATGTTATTATTATTTTTTTTTTTTAAGAGAGATGCCTTGAAGGCAATTATCCTCCCCGCACAAAATTTCAATGAACATATATTAAGCTCTTCGAACACATTCGGATTTTTTGGCTTAAAGTTGATTTTATAAGCGATCTACTGAACAGGGGTCTACCACTGTAGATGGGATGATGTTGACGCGGGCTGCCAGGTTCTCTCTATTGTCTACATGGTCTACAGAGATTTATGGTCGCAGAGGTTGTAAAATATATTAATGCAAATGGCCTGATTCGTTAAAGTGTTTTGGTTTATTAACAATTCTCAACTCTACTTAAATTTTACGTTTCTATAATTATTTTATATATATTTAGGCCGTGAGACATCGTTTGTTCCCTGATCTAAATCATTTAAATCCCTTACATCAGCCAGTTTGTCTATATAAATTTCATGAACTCTGTCGAATAATACATGTAAATTTGTAAATATTTAATTCTAAGTTTTAATTTGTTTGTTGTTTTGTTTCCTCTTTATTTGGCGCAAATATTTCGATATCGCGCCTGGTTGATTAGTAAAACGATAGGCCAGATATGGAGCTGCTGGCTATTGCCGTTTCCACTGACGTGTTCGGTTGGCAAGCCTCTGCGCGAACTAGAAAAGATCTAATCATCTATAAAACATTTCATCATATTTTAAAACCTTCTCAAATTCGTGGCTTTTGCCTCTCAAGTTTTCGCTGGTGAAATTAATGTAAACGCTACCTCATCACCTATTTCAGAAAGTGGGGTTGATCCCACCAATGACGGGGCGTGACGCGGCACAATTTGTGCAACTCATTGAGCACAGCCTTCCTTGCCTGTCTGTCTGTCGACATAGGCTGGTAAATCTTCTTTCCTTCCATGTGAACACAAATAGTTTTAAAGACTCAGAGAAAAATAAAATTTTAAAATGAAAGTTCATTTTGGCAGGTCGATTCAAAAAATCCTTCGGGCTAGGAAGTTGATTCTTTGAACAAAAAATTATATTAGTGAATTTTTCCAATCTGCCTTTTTTTAACTCTAAAAAAAAAAAACCGTAGAAAGTGTGTCATCTAACTTCTGGGCTTTTAAAACTCTTTTTGAATTCTTTTAACATATAATCCTCTCTCTCTTTCTCTCTATCTTTCCATATCTCCTTTCAAATATTTAGTTTTATATTGAAGAAAATTCAGTTGAAACGCTAGATATGGTGAATAGATAAGAAAGATAGAGGTTCATGTTTTGCCAGATAAGTTGGTATGTGAATATTGTCACACATAAAATCTAAACTTCACTCCATTTTTCAATAATGTGATTGCCTCTCTTTATAATCACAGAATGTCATTGTCGTCCATGTCGGAGAATGTCTTTGCTATCAAAAATGTCACATGCAAAACTTCCTGCTGTGCTTCCCTTTTCGGTCAAAACTTATCTATTACAGGCCAAAGGTTTGATGAATGTTGAGGTTTCTATCATATCTGTAAACCCATGTCTAATATCCTGCTATTACATCAAAAATCCAATTTGAGTCGTGACCAAACATTTCAAGTATGTTCTTGTAGGATTCTATACGGAGATCTTTCTGTTCTTTTGGCAGGAAGTCAGGAAAAATTGGCCGATGTAGTCGTTAGAATAGATGTGTTCTTTTGTTCTATCCAAAACATATGGATTCTTTTAGACTATCAGAACACTTCCAAGCGCTAAAATGTTTCCACTGCAAAGCTTTCGAGTTTGGCACAAAACTGGATGCACATTAAATTGGTTCATCGAATTATCTGCTGCTATTTTGAAGGAACTGTGAATATTTTCAGGCTATTTGGCCTTTTATTTTTGTCGGACAGACTTCACCCAAACTTATCCAATGCGTGTGCCTCGTCACTTTGACCTTTTGATTCGGCCTTATCTTTTAGATAAACGCCTGGGTTTAAATATAAAGAATGAATCTTAAAGTATGGAATGGAGTGTTCATCTGATTACACGGAAATTGATCATAACACCTATTGTTTTCACTTGGCCGTGTCTCGCCTAGGGATAAGATAACATGACGATGTGGGCGTCAAACCTCATCTCCACATTTGGTCCCTTCTTCATCCGCTCTGGTCGCTCTCTCCCAAACACTCTCATCGCTGCACAACATCCTGTATGGCCAAGTTCTAGCTCTCTTGAACAGTCTCTCTGCTACACAACATCCTGTATGGCCGCGTTCTAGCTCTTCCGAACCGTCTCTCTGTTACACAAGATCCTGTATGGCCAAGTTCTAGCTCTCTTGAACAGTCTCTCTGCTAAACAACATCCTGTATGGCCGCGTTCTAGCTCTTCCGAACAGTCTCTCTGCTACACAACATCTTGTCTGGGCGCGTTCTAGCTCTTCTAAACAGTCTCTCTGTTACACAAGATCCTGTACGGCCAAGTTCTAGCTCTCTTGAACAGTCTCTCTGCTAAACAACATCCTGTGTGGCCGCGTTCTAGCTCTTCTAAACAGTCTATCCGCTGCACAACATCCTGTATGATCGCATTCTAGCTCTCCCAAACAGAATCTACTTTGCACAACATCCTGTGCCAAGGAACATCTGATAAGATTAAACACTTCTATTTTAACCAAGATATATTCATGTTTGAGAAAAATTATTCTGTTTTATAGTTAAGTGTTCAGTTTAAATGTCGGCACATATCTTGAATCATGAATTCAAATTTCTATATTTGATTTCATATACTGTAATCGTGATATCAGAGTCAACCGAGGTTTTATTCAGGGGGGGGGGGGGGGGGGGATATATTCCTGAAAATACATCGTTGTCTAAAAAAAAAAAGAGAAACATTTCAAAATAACCAAAATACTGTATTTACATATTTCTGTGTCATTTAAATCTGAGATTGTGTTTCCAATATAAAGATGAGAAAATTTAGACCGAATGCTACCACTCTCGGCAGGCTGCGAATGTTTTTGCTTGGTTATTGGTAAAATCCATAACTCCCAACTCTAGCAAGGAAACATTTTCCATACAATTATGTTATACTGACTGGAAGTAGAAAATATTCGCTTTTTGAACTCACACACACACAACCGGATCTTCTATAAAACATAGAAACCCATAATCTTATTTAAAAAAAAATCTATTTAGAGGCGAAATCTCTCAAATTGTATACTTTTTTTATAATAAAAATTGTAATATTTATCTTGTAATTCTGGCACAGTTCGGATTAAAAAATGCGCAGAGTTTTTTTTTTTAACTTTGTGAAGTAATAATGATTGATTTCACAATTCAACACACATATTTGGAGAATAAAAAATAAATTGATCTAAATGAAAAAAAAAAGTAAAAAAAGTTCAACAAAAATGCAAAGGTTGAATTAGGTAATGCTTTATAATAAATAAGTAAAAAATAGGTGAAAATAATGTTGACAAATCAATCAACTACTGGACAAATATGGTCGTTATATCGAAATGTGTTGAAACAAGATATTTGTCAATTCCTGTGGACGAGTCTTTTGATCGGTTGGAGATTCTTTTAAAAATTTTCAGATTTTGTTTTTACGTTATTATCAACACATGATAAAACGACCAAATCCAAATAAATAAATAGTGTGTGACATTTCGGTAACAGAGCGTTGTTACCATATTCAGACAAAAGTGCTGAATGTATAAACACAAGGTAATAAGACCAAATCTAAATAAATAGTGTGTGACGTTTCAGTAACAACGTTGTTACTAAAACGTTACATACTATCTCTTTATTTAGTGTCTTATTACCTTGTGTTTATAATCTATACTCCAAATTGTGGCTTATCATTACGTTATTTATTATTATTTCCATCAAATCAGACGTGATATCCCCACATGGGATGCTTACGTCAAACAACAACACTAAATTCAGAGAACCATATTACATAAACAATTAGTGAATTACAGAGTAGAAGTTTAAAGAAAAGAAAGGACATTGAAATCATGCTTGCTTTTACGTCTTACCTAGGAACAACCAATGAAATAAAAACAACTACAGTTAAACCTGTTTATAGCGCCCCCTCTAAATAGCGCCTTCCTCTCTATAGCGCCCGATTTTAAATACGTAGTACGATGCGATTTACATTAAAATTGACCTGTCTATAGCACCCTATTTTGGTGAGTCCCAAGAGGGGGAGCTATAGACAGGTTTAACTGTACAAAGTTTAGTAATTACGGTTTTTTAACCAAGAGAGAAAATCATAGACATATTTACAGAATTTACTCAAATTGAAATATGTTCGGGAACCTTCTGACAAGTTGATTGAGCAGAGGCGCGTGTATACGAAACCCTATCATAAGTTGCAAAACCACCTGGCCCAGTAAATTATCAAAAGTACAAAATCGTGAAGGAAGATTTTCTTGTAAAGTTTTATATTCAGTAGAGATTTTTCTATTAATAACAAATTATATATTTCTGTCGTTCCTTTTATTTAAGTTGCAAATCGTTTAATATATGTAAATGTGTAGGGTATGTATAATATATGTAAATGTTAGGGTATGTATAATATATGTAAATGTTAGGGTATGTATAATATATGTAAATGTGTAGGGTATGTATAATATATGTAAATGTGTAGGGTATGTTTAATATATGTAAATGTGTAGGGAAATTTAAAAACTATTTTTTTTGACACTCATAGTCAATTGATACAAAATTAATTAGAATTCACAATTAAGTGATTAAATATATAAAAATCTGTTCTCAGGAAGGGAGGCTCCTCCATCTTGTCTTCCTCCAGACAAGGAAAGGATAAATTTGAACCTCTCTCAGTTCAATTTTGAGATGTAAATGTGTAGATATATAACTAAAAAAATAATTCAGAAAAAAAGAGAAATATAATGAGTAAGATAAGTTCATATTATTATTTTGAGGTGAAAATTATGAATGTATCAATAAATATTTAAATTGTTTAACAGCAAGATTTACCAAAGGAACCAAGCATTTAAATCGGCTTTGACACGTCATGAGCTTGTCCAAAAAACAACAAACAATTGGGGTAACGAACCCAGCTAATCTTTAATCAAATAGAAAAAGTAATCTGAAAAGTGTTTTTTTTTTTTCCATGTAAAGACATGTATATACAGTAGAACTTTCCTGTCAACACCTAATTGCAGAGCCAAAGTGTCCTTTAGGGAGAGGTGTCCTCTTATTGTATAGTTGCTAAATAGTAAAAAATGGTAATTTTGCAAATGAAAACTGTCCTTTGTGGAGAGGTGTTCGCTAGCGGGGTATCCGCTAAAGGGAGGTTCTACTATATATATGTAAAACAATTTATCTTCTTATACCTTCTCATATTTACTCCTGTAGATGGGCAGAAATACTCGAAATCTCGGCTAGATAAAAACCTCACAACAAACTCATCGTCTCACGATTTTGTACCTCCAATAATATAAGAAACTATCATCTTGATGGCGTGTACTGGCTCTGGTGTCAGAACTGGACAACAATCAACTTGATATGTTCATCCTATTAGGTCTCCCACTGTAACACAGAGCTTCTGCTAAAAACACCGAGAAACACCTTTTTGCGGAAGAGAATTGCTCGATGCAATTTCTTGTCATCATATGTATGCATCTCTACAGACCTATAAGCTTATATCCATAGGTTCTCTAAACCCCCCTAAGCTATGACTTCCATAGTAAATGCAGGGTATATAAGAAAACCAATCCAATACAATAGTAGAGCGGTCTGGAGATTAATTTGGTGAAACCGCTAGGAGGGTTCACCTCTGATGAGTTAAGCCCTCTCATTCAACAACTTTTATCATTGCAGCAAGGTCTGTAGAGATATTTGATGTGAAAAGAAACATAAGAATACTGTAATTGCTAGATTGAAGCCTCAGATCGGCTGACCTTGGCTGGCTACGATAACATCCCCTGGGGCGGGGAAAGTGTTTCCTATCTGTTACCCAACAATTACTCAATATTTCAAAAAAAAATCTAAATTTTATCTTGTTTTTAATCCGCGGGGAGTTTTCTTTCTGGGCGCTGCCGTTTCCCAACTAATCCTCTAATGCGAGCGAGGAGCAGCCAGTTGTTCCCCCGGTTACTTCCCTTTCTGCCCAAGTCACCGCTACCTTCACATCGCCTGCACTAGCGCGTTGGAGCTTCCAGCAAGTATTCTAAACGTTTAGTTCAGAATTCAGAACATACACGGCCTCTTATATATATCTTTTTTTTTTCTCTTGTTCCAGGTCTGGACTTCAAGTCTAGACCAGATCCCGAAGGCCTCTTTATCGCCTCGATGACCACAGCTGTGTAGATGTCTGATATATCTTTTAATATATAGAAACTATAAATGTATAATTGATAGCATTCCACATCAACCAATGATT